>JAVDBV010050547.1:0-17311 GCA_032619315.1 Piper longum
AACCACCCCGCCGCGCCCCAATCGACTACCGCCCTTGGTATTCTACTTTTGCCTATACGATTTTAACTGATTTATTAAAAATATATGGGTATTTTAGTCATTTAATCAAAAAACCGATTCATTCAGATTTTTCTGATTTGAATCGGGTCGAATCGGTCAAAATCGGCCGATTTATGGATCGATTTTTACCCACCCAATTCAACCTATTTTTTCGATCGGATTCACTCCGATCTAATTGAAATTGGCCAATTCCGAGTAAAATCGGTCGATTTTGGTAACCCTCAATTTAAGTAAGCAAGCTCGTATTATTAAAAAAGAAATGAAAATTTTACAACTCCGTGCACATGTCCGCAGCATATTCTAAGGTACTCAAAAATATGCGAAAAAAGTTTTTAAAAAATGTGTGGACCCACGCCGGTGCCCGAGACCATAAATCCAAACCATGTCCGTCACGCAAATGGCAACCGAACCGGGCTCGTCCTCTTCGCCGGCCCTCCTTATCGGCGTCGCCTCCTTCCCCTCCGGTGAACCTCGTCGCCGGCGGCCGCCATGAAACACTCCTTCGCCGCCTTCCTCTCCGTCGCTCTCTGCGTCTCCTTCCTCTTCAGATTTGGCGCCCTGCGGCCGCCCTTCCGACCGGGGGACGTCCTGCCGCTCCTCCCCCGGTCGGTGTCCTGGCCGGTGCTCAGCGCCCTCCGGAGTCCGGTGGACCTTCTACCTGCCTTCGTCGGCGACGCCTCCGGGGCTAATGACTCCTTGGAGTGGAAAGGCGCTTGCTTTTACGAAAACCGGGCGTGGATGGAGTTCCACAACAAGAGCGGTAGCGCTTTTGGGGGTGGCACGCTGCACATCAAGGTGAAATTCGATTCGTTGTGTCTGTCTATTGATTTGGGCGGTACTGCTGGGCTTGATTTTTGCTGTGTTTGCGGGATGACTTTGGGGGAAGCTAATGTTTTGGTTTCTTGTTTGGGGGAACAATTTGTTCTAGATTGAGGGTTTTGTTCAATCATGAGTTTTGTAGCCTTGCAGTCTGTTGAATGTAGTGACTGATTTTTTTTGCACATCAAAATAACAAGATTCCATCATTTAGGTTGGATGATTTTGGAGGATGCTGACGTTTTAGTCTTTGTTTGAGACACAATTTGTTGTAGATTGAGGGGTTGTATCAGTTCAGAAGGTTTACTACTGTTGGATACGTTGTGTCCAAAGATGCGCAGCTTGCTACTTGTAGTTGACTGATTTGTTTGCACATTAAAAGCAAGATTGGATTATGTAGGTTGAACTGGAAATTGGACTTCTAGCATGTCCTCTGAGCCGATTTAGGGATTTGTTGAACATTGCTTGAATCTAGTGTTGTTGTTTTTGTGGCTTCAATGAACATCTGTCGAATTTAGCATGTTTGTCTGGTAAGATTCTGCAAATTCATGATTTTTATTTTTTGCATTCACTTGGCGTATTTTTTGGAAGCAAATTGCGCTTTATTGGATTGTGGTTATCTAGGAGTTCGCTTTCTGAAAATAATGTTTTCTGATAATATTATTTAAGTAGCGAGATTGGCATTACCTGCTGCTGGATTATTTATGGCTCTATCCTATGGGTGAAAGGGAGAACAGCCTTGTATTTTGCAGCTGTTAATGCAATAATTTTCTTTGTTGCTAATTTTCATGGCATTCACATGCCTGATTATGCATCATGCTTCTGCTTTTTATCGTCCAGGTCAGTAAAGCTCATAGCTGGACATGCATGGATCTCTATATCTTTGCTACACCGTATCGGGTGACATGGGACTATTATTTTTTGTCTCGTGAACATACTTTGGACTTTAAAGAGTGGGAGGGAGAAGCCGAATTCGAATATGTAAGTATGAGTGTATGCTTGCAGTTTCTATTATGGGAAAAAAACAATGATATAAAAGATATTCTGTTTAGATTTTCACTTATTTTCGCGGTGACTATTGACTGATTTAATATCTAAAGATGTAACCTTGCCAAGACATCTAATTTCTGAATACCTACCTGCCTCTGCAATCAATTTCCTCGATTGACCTGAGCTTTACTAATTAACTTATTTAATCAGGTAAAGCACAAAGGAGTCTCCATCTTTCTCATGGAATCAGGAATGTTGGGAACTCTGCGAGCCTTATGGGATGTGTTTCCTCTGTTTTCCAATAATGGCTGGGGTGAAAATTCAAATATTGCTTTCCTGAAGAAGCATATGGGGGCCACATTTGACAAAAGACCCAAGCCATGGATTTCGAATATCAGTATCAATGATGTTCATTCTGGAGATCTTTTAGCAATTTCCAAAATCCGTGGAAGATGGGGTGGATTTGAAACTCTGGAGAAATGGGTAAGTGGATCTTATGCAGGTCATACTGCTGTCTGTTTGAAAGACTCTGAAGGCAAGCTATGGGTAGGTGAATCTGGGATCGAAAATGACAAGGTAAAAAAAAATTTCCTTTACTCTGTAGAGTATATATTATCTCTGATGTAGTTCACACCTGCAATGTTTGCACTTACTTGAATGAGGTCGTGGACTTCAGGTCTTCAGCATTTGTGATGGAAGAGTAGCAGTTAAAAAACTGCATTTATTTTGCAACGGTGCCAATGGTTTTGATCTAAATTGTATGCCTATGTAGGGAGAAGATGTCATTGCTTTGCTACCATGGGATGATTGGTGGAACTTTGAGCTTACAAAAGATGATGCAAATCCCCATATTGCTTTATTGCCTTTGCATCCTGATATTCGAGCCAATTTCAATGAAACTGCTGCTTGGGAGTATGCAAAAAGCATGAATGGAAAACCGTATGGGTATCATAACATGATCTTCAGTTGGATAGATACAATAGATGGGAATTATCCACCACCTTTGGACGCACATTTGGTACTATTGAATTTTTTTCTTTTTCATTTTTTCAAGCTGAGTTGTTACATTTATATGTGCTGGAAGAAAAATTTTCTGCTGGAGATATGCCACTGTATGAGGAGCTCTCCTTTTGCAGGTTGCTTCTGTGATGACGGTATGGAATCATATCCAGCCAGAATATGCTACTAACATGTGGAATGAAGCTCTTAATAAACGCCTGAAGACTAAGGTTTTGTGTCCTAAATTAGCTGTATTTAATATTAGCCACAAGTGTTTCAAAAAGTGCAAGTCTGGAGTAAGTTGCTCTTGGCTAAGTATTTTAAGTGACTAACTGGTACTTAATAAAGGATAGTAAAGCAGTTTAAATTGAATCACGTATAGGTTTCTGCATGCTGCAAAGATATTCCAAAAGTACTCTAATCTTGGTTTTGGTGATTTGTCATTGTCAGTGACTGAGAACTTCCTTATATTTCAGGATCTTGATTTGCCCGAAATATTAGTTGAGACTGAGAAGCAGGGCATTTCTTTTGCTGAATTGTTGACTATTCCTGAACGAGATAATTGGCTTTACTCTGATGGGTACTCAACTTCTTGTATTGCTTTTGTGCTTGAGATATACAAGAAAGCAGGATTATTTGGCAATATCTCTAGCACCATTCAGGTCACTGAATTCACGGTAAAGAAAATTGCTCTCTGATACACAATAAAATTCTCTCTTTTTGCCATGAAGCTATGATATTCTTTGAACTTATCATTCTTTCTTTTAACAAATAAATTGGAATTGCAATAACTAGAGTAAAATAATCTAACCATATTTGCTTATTCGTGTAGATAAAAGATGCTTATATATTGAGGTTTTTTGAAGATAGCATGAATCGTCTCCCAGAATGGTGCAATCAGGAAGATACTGTGAAGCTCCCATTCTGTCAAATTCGAGGTGAGTACCGAATGGAACTTCCTGAGTATAACTCCCTGGATCCATATCCTTATATGAATGAAAAGTGCCCATCTCTGCCTCCAGACTACTATAGATCTGCAAACTGCTGAGTTCATTTCTTAGTCACAATTTGGTGGTTTATCTATGTACATATTGCCCTTGCGCATGGTGTAAGAGACAGTAGGCCGAGCATTACTTTCTGTGGTGTGATAAGTCGATGTTAGACTAATCTAGCAGGAAGAAGGTAAAGGTCTAGAAGCAGCACGTAGTGAACCAACCAATGTAAATGGTGGGAAAATGCAGGTTACAGTAGATGGCAGTGTTGTTGACTGTTGTGCCATGCCACACTGAAATATTGTTGACCAATTATTCCTAAACTGTACAGATATAAAAGCTGTTTCCAATATATTGTATTCTTTGGGATACTCCTATTACTAGACCATTTTTTCAAGATGACTTTTATTGCATGAGCAACAATTGATAAGTTTGCTAATTTTTGTTGAAACGTAAAAAAACAAATGGTTTTATTGGGAGATTAATAAAAAACACAACCTAAAAGTGTCCATATTCTTGCAAACTTGCTATCGAGTGGGCACAAACAAATAGTAACACTTCTTTGAGTTGCTCCTCACAAGTGTGGGAACAACGTTCCATGACGAGCAAACATCAGTAAGCATTACACGATACGGCATACATAAGGATGAATCCTAAAACCTGACAATGGAAGGTCCAGCAAAGATTAGAATCATTCATAACTCATTCATAACATTACATACTAACGAAAAGACAAATAAGTACTGGGGCAATAAGAAGGTTCATTTTTTGTATCTTGTAGTATATTTCGGCTTCGTCAATTAGTCATTCTGCTTTGACAGGAAAATGGTTTCCACCAGCGGCGATCTTGTACAGGTAAAATGCAGTCATGAGTCCACTGCAGAAACACCAATCAACTTGTCCGTTAACAAACAGGAAACAGTAGAAAAGCAAGCTGGTAATCACAAAATCATTTATTTGGCAGTCCATCAACCATGAGCTTTCCTAAATTGGGACAACAAAACTCGTTTGATTGACAAATAGTATTGTGAGATGCTATGCAGGATGCAGAAATAGTTCTTAGCCGAAGTTAAAACTTTTGAGTTTGTACCAATCATCCGAGAAGAAACACATTTTAGCCATAAAGCATACCTAAGTACTGCAACCAAGCCAGCAGGCATAAACTTTGATGTCTGAAAATATCTCTGTCCCATCACCCATGTCAAGGCGACAGCAACCACTGTTCAAGAAATTAATCAGTGGGCAGCGAAGATGAAAACATTTAAGCTTAACAAGGGATGAGCAAATAATTAAAATGTAACAACTTCTGACTTCGGATCAAAACAGACTATGCACTTGGAAGAAAATTTATCATGAGGAAATTATACAACAAAACAGATGAATCATTTCTGCAGCTGTATCCTAGAATACGTTTGGTGCATGTTTATAGAATCTTCAGATTTGTAGAGTTCTGCCAACGAGAGAAAGGTAGCAAAGAGAAGTACAAATAAGCACACATAACAGAATTCCACAGTTTTAAATAAAACAAATTATTGAGATACTTTATCATGGTTAGAAGATGTAACGTTCATAAAGTCCAGGCATCAAATTATGCATCAACCCGAAAATCCACAAAGTAAAGTTCTCATTCACTGCACATCTCTTTCCCAGACTTGAGTAAGCCTTTCGAGTTTATCCTGGAAAATTCTATCCATTTTGACAATGAGAAGGTAAAGAAGGAAACAAATTTCAAATGAAACTTGGAAGCTTTACGGATCACGCAGCTCAGCATTTGATGCCTAATTCACGAATCTAAACAAGCCAATTGACAAACTTGAAGCAAATCAGTACAATTTTCAGCAGACACACTCCACAAACAAATCAAATATCAAGCTTTTACCATCCATTACTTCCTCACGTTCACCTAAGACTCACCTAGAGCTACAAGTCCTAAACCCTACAGCTCAACATTTGCTATCTAGCTCGCAACTCCAAGCAATACAATCTGCACATTCGAAGCACAACAACACCATTTCCAGAAAATGAATCTAAGCCTTATAGCTCTTCACTTTTACGAACATTACTCTACCTACGGATCACTCAACGATGAAAGGTGGAAATTTTGTTACCAGTTTCAAGAATGATTCCGATGTACGAGTTCCTGCGCCTCTCATAGGCCTTGAGGGTGAGAACACCGGCGACGATGAGGAGGAGGCCGGAGCCGGCACCGCCTGCGAGGGAGGCGGTGCTGCCCCGCCGGACATAGCCGACAACGCCGCCGGCGAGAACAATGATGCCGAAAGGGATGGTGAGGCAGAAATCGTGCATTTTGCGATCTGGGTATTGATCAGACGCGGAGAAGACACAAATATAAGGAAAAGGTATCGAATTCGTCGGAGATGGTCGAATGTTTCAAAACTTGGCAATGTAACGGCGGTGATGGAGAGCAGATGGGGAGGAAGAGAGAAGGTGATTGACTTTTCCAATTTTCTTTTCCTCTTCTTCTTACTTTTCCCACTTAACCAAAATGTCTTTTTAAAAAAAATAAATAAAGATAGATTAAAAGTAAATTATGTAAAACTTCAATTAAACTAAATTTAGCTCGATAGTTAGTTCGCTTTAAGAAAAAAAAAACTCGATACTTGGCTCGATAAATCTTATTAAAGTTCTATTTGAATTAAATTATACAATCAAGGTTAAATTGAGAGCTTGAGGTTGATTGGTACTGTCTCAATAATGTATAGCTTTGGGGGAAAAAAAATAAAAAGTGACATGTATATTTGTATTCGAAAAATGTATATTGTAGCTTCTAGAAAACACTCGTTTTCCCACGTCCAATACATGTATTTTTTATTGGAACAATTTAGTTGAAAAATGCTTACTAATTATGAGGCCTTCCTCTGTGTTCTTCAATTGATTATTCTTTTAACAATCTTTATTAAATTGATAGTTTTACATTTTCACGGCAATATAATTCTTATACCTAACACGTTTGACAATGATTAAGTTGAATAAGTGGTAAGAATTGCCATCAAATTCAAGAGTACACAAGCTGGGCTATCAAGGGAAAGCTTCAATAATGGACTCAATGGCAGCCATGGGAGTGATCTTGTGGCTGCTGTAGCCGGCGGCCTTGAACAGGGCAGCCCACTCATCCTTGCTCCTCTCCTTCCCTCCCACCGTCACCAACATGTCCATCTCCATCCCCAGCCTCGCTCCGGCGAACTCGAACGATGACGACTCCGCCTCCATCACTATGTCCACCACCACCACCTTACCCGTCTCCGGCAACGCCTCCTTGCACTTCTTTAGTATCTTCACGCAGTCGTCGTCCCCCCAGTCGTGCAACACAGACTACACCATGCCCAAAACGATAGGTAGATTACATGCACTGTGCTTGGCCACTTTAAATTATGACAATGATAAAACTCTTATTACACCAGGATGATTTTTTTTTTCTTTTCAATTTTTCCATTCGGGGCTCACTTAATTATTACTAATAATAAATTCAAAATATAAGCAATATTTCAACAATTTTTTTTCATAAAGATACATCTAAAATATTCTAAATGTAAATCTCTATTTTGTAATAGAATTTTTTTTCGCCAAAGTCAAATGTTAGACATTTGAATGAGCCTCGATTTGTGTGGGTGGGTCCTACACCTCTGGGATAAAAATTAAGTAACTGATAATTCTTGAAAGATTTTGATAATTCATAAAATTACACATGATTTTATTAATTTTTGTGAAAATAATAATTTCAAATTTAAAGAATTTATTAATATCGCCAATGAAAATAATTATTAGACTAAAAACAACCGGTGGAGCTAATATGCCAAACCTTCATGAAGATCACGTCGGCCTGGGGCACCTGCTTGAACATGTCCCCTGCAATCCTCTTCACCCCCGGCCACTCCAGCGCGGTGGCGATGACGTGGGGGAGATCGAAGACGGCGCATTGGATGCCTGGGAAGGCCGCGGCGATGGCACCAGCCGCCACGCCGGTGCTGCCGCCCACGTCCACCAACGACCTCACCCCCTCGAGGATGCCCCCAGTCTTGCACCCCTGCACCAGCGCCTCCGTCACCATGCTCGTGTGGCTCGTCATGGCGTCGCTCAGCAGCTGGTTCGCCCGCCCGTCCTCCGCAAAATACCGCCGGTAGTCCACGCCGTGGCACTTCTCCCACGGGGTAGCCGCCGTCCCGTCCACCGCCGCCGACAAGTGATGCCACGCCTCCATCTCGTAGTACTGCAGCATGGCGAACGACGCGAGGCTCCTCTTCTCGCCTCTGAGCAGGAGCTTCGACGCCGGGGTGAGGGAGTACGCGGCCACGGGACCGTCTTGGGCGAGGTGGAGGAGCTTCATGTGGGCGAGGTAGCGCATGACGCGGTAGAGGCGGTCGGAGTCGACGGAGGGGAAGGGGAGGGAGGAGGCCAGCTCCGGCAGTGTCATGGGCCTGCCATGGTGGTGGAGGATGTCGAAGACGCCGAGCTCGAGGGCGCATTTGAGCACCATGGAGTCGGCGAAGCCATAGATGTGCTTCCACACCAGAGCTTGTGCTTCGAACCGATCAGGTTCCATTATTGTACGATGCAAGAGAAGAAATTGAGGTGTTGGGTGACAATTCCTACTAGCTTGGATCATGCTGGGTGTTTAATAGTAGTGGATTATCAACGATTGAAGAAATGAAGGAGATCCCACGAGAGGAGGGGGATAAGGGCCTCTCAGACCACGGACTTCTCGTCTCCTCTTCGCCTCAGTAAGCTTAATATGAATTGAAATTTAGAACCACCAACTCTGTATGGAACTCTATTCAAGCAAAAAAATTTAAATAATGAAAGTCCAAGTTCACCAGGAAGACATTGACAAAGACATCTCGATTAATTATATATCCTTCATGTAATACGAATGCACCTTCATCAGTTTTTTTATATTACGTAGGAGATCAAATCAAATTATCATAAAAGAAGAAATTTTATTAAAATGAAAAATTACCTTTAAAGTAAAAATAAAAAGTTTTTTTGACCTCTGCTAATTTTTTTTTTATTTTTTTACACTAAGGGTAGTTTTTGTATTTTAATTAATTTTTTCATTTTTTTTGAAAATTTATTTTATTATCCCATTACATAATAATATAAAAAAATTGATTCACTATTCTCATAAAAAGCTGACATAAATATGTATAATATTTAGACTTTTTTACCCTTTATCTACTATTTTAATCGTAGAGAATTATTTTTGCTACAACATTATAGTTAGGGCCATAAATAAATCGGTTATACCTCAGTCGATATAATTAATTATAACTGTTAATCATTTTTTATATTATTAACTATAACCGATCTGTTGACAAAATTTATGAGGTTTTAACATAGTCCAATTTTAACTAACTTATAGTCGGTTAAATGATCAAAATGTGAGTTAATTTTTTACTATTTTACAAAACACATCTACTAATAGAAAATATATAAATAAAAAATAAAAATCATAATTATTAAAAATAGCTTCTCACGCAAAATATATAATATTTTTAATATATAAAATAAAGTAAATTAATGTTATAATTTCAAAAAAAAACTTTAATAATTATGAGTTCCAAACATGACAATAATTTTATGCAAAGCATACTTTTAATTAAAAAAAATTTATATATAAAATGATGTAATTATTTTCGGTGAAATCACTTAAATAGTTATGGTAATTGTTTGTACCATAACCATTTATATTTTTAATCGGCTCAGTTACATTAAACAAAATTTTCAGCATTTTTTAAAATGCTAATTAATTTTTTTACCATATTTGTGTCATTTAATTTGGTGGAGTTAATAAATTGATAAATCGGCTAGTCATTTACAACCCTAATTATAGTACACTCAAGCCACTTTTAGCTACCGTGAAAAATTGGCTAGTTAATTGTAGCATGGAGTACAATGGTGCAGCAATAATATTCTCCAACATAAATATTATACAAACGTAAGCAGAGTTTTAATTAACAGCAACATTATTGAGTAAATTGAGGACCCGTGAAGGTGAGCATGAAGAGAAACCTTTCGTGTCATAATACAACTGGAAACAAAATCGCATTAATTCCTAATGTTTCATTATGTTAGTTTCATTTTACTATGAGAACACAAAGTGTAAAATTTTACTCATTATAATCCGGTCGTAATGGCATAAATCCACCAAGCTCCCTTCATTTGATTTTGAATATTATGTTTTAACATGACCTACCAACGTTTCACTCGCTGATTGAAATTCGCCTAGAGAAACCCTACTTAAAACTCTGATTTGCTTGCTCTTCAAATGTCTTTGAGCCGACTTGGTGAAACTCGCCATTGTTATATCTAACGAAGGCAATGTCAAACTACATAAAAAAAATGCATCCGAGTTCAATTTTATAAGAATGTGTACATATAATATTCTAAAAAACACCTAACACAATAGCAAATGTGGCTGAAGTTTTCAGCCGAGTTCAGAGATTTCACTAAATGACGGGAAAGTTCAAAATCCAACAAAATTGGTGAAAGACATTTTAAAAAACAGTAAACGTGACTACTGCTTGATTTTACCAGAACCAACGAACCGGCCCAAGACCAATAATAATAAATAGCGAAGACATTTGCTCCCCATTAATCGAATCAGAAAGGTCCTATCAATCCTACTCCAAAGGTAAAGACAAAACCAAGAAGCAAAGGAGCAGCATAAAAATAAAAAGTACATTGTTTTATCTCCACTTAATTCTCTCACAAAAGTTCCAACCATATCTACCAAGAGTTTATTGCAAATACTCTCATTTTCTTACATCGTTCTACTGAAAGTGCATATTTTAAAAGACGTAATAGAAAAGTTTTAAGTTAAAAAAAGTCATCAACCATGCAGAGTTGATTAAGACAATGATCACACTTTCGTCCTTCATATCGCCACATTGTAGCAAATAGCCAGCTAGCTACATGTCTGCATCCGACATCCCCCAAATCTTTTGGCACTAAAAAAATTTCCGTTACTGTAAAATTGCAATTACTCAGCCAGCGTATATACATGGTGCATAAAAATTTGAAGGCAAATCCCAATCAAATTCTTGCCTGTTGCTGTTGATAATTGTTATATGCAGAGTATCCTCCATAAGCATACGTATTAGGGTCTTGAGGAGGAGGATGAGCGTATCCATAGTTGGCATCATAACCCTGTCCATAGCCATAATAAGCACCATTCCACTGGTTTGGATCGGGTTGGGGCTGAACCCAGCCGTTAGATGTCTCCTGAAGGGGGGTCGGGTCGTTAACAAATGTAAATTTCTGTTAATAGATGCTTCTAATATGAAGATTTAAATGAGATTTGACGAATTAATGCGAACAATTAGTTCATTGGATTTTTCAAACCTGCTTGTTTGGACTACGCCCCCAGGAAAGTCGAATACTTTGCCCTGCCACCTGAGTTCCATTCAGCATTAGTAAAGCCTCCTCAGCATTACTCCTAAAGCAAATTTGTAGTAATTCAGTATAACAATTTAATTCTCAGACAACAACAACAACAACAATTCACCCACCTATTAGCAAACTGAACAAAGCCACAGCGTTTCCCAACAGGTATTTTGACATGAACTAACTCTCCATATGAGCAAAAAAGTTGTCTCAAATGATCTTCACTGACATTTGAATCCAGCCCACCTACAAATATCTACACCATACAAGTACAAAAGTCAAGTTTGATGTACCATATCATATTAAGAGGCGCCACCTATCAAAAGTAACTAAGTAAAATACCCACAGTTGTATTATTAGGATCATTCTCCGACTGATTTCCTTGATCATTCTGGTAAGCTGCAAATAAAATTATGAGTAAATGGAACCACTTATAGACAGAGTACATATAGTGTAAGAAAAGTCATAAAAGAAAATTGTTCCAATCAATAGAAGCCCCCAATATCACATAGAAAACAACATCAGAGCAAACAAGACATTGAACCTCAGAGTTTTAAACTAAATTATTTTTGCCAACAGACTATTTCCAGACATGAATGCACATTGCAACCAATTTACAAATCTAGTTCAAGCGATTATATAATACCGCCCAAAAACTTCCAGAACGAAGCAATTACTGAATTTCAGCAAAGTGCATCGAACTCAGAGAATGCTGAACAAACAATAAAAGGAATAGGTGTTATAAACAAATCCAAATACATTGCATGTCAAGACAGGAAACGAGTATATCATTAAGTTTTAAACTGGCAGAATACCAAGAAATATTAAAAAGTACCATAGACTATGAGGTCGACTTTGAACAACCACAACAAACAACCCAAATAAGAAACAAAGCATAACAGACATAAATTAGGGTTATTATTCATTGCTATTCATTGTCAAATTTTTTATTCTCGATTGTAAGTCAACACAACCCATCATCCATTCAAACGGAAAAGCAGTATGCAAAAAGTGAATATAAATTCATAACTAAAGCTAGAGTGCAGATGCAAACAAAACACTAAGATCACAAAAGGTGTTCAAGAACAAAAATTAAGTCTTCCTCAAATATTATGTTCATTCCTGAAAGGGCAACAATGCT
The DNA here is from genome assembly GCA_032619315.1 of Piper longum. Lineage (NCBI taxonomy): Eukaryota > Viridiplantae > Streptophyta > Magnoliopsida > Piperales > Piperaceae > Piper > Piper longum. The sequence goes on from JAVDBV010050547.1 coordinate 12,400, forward strand.
CACACCTATCACTTTCTTAATAGAAGATACTACTTCAGAACTAATATAGAAACCTTCGCTGGAGAACTAGACTAATATGAAACTCGTACTACCCATTATTTACACTTAACTCTTAAGCCAATCAAACACATGTTTTTGAAGGCTTATAGTAGTTGCTCCTCAGAATCTAAGAAAAATATCCAAAATGAAGAAAACCGAAGAAAAAAAAGGAACAAGTAGTTAGAAGGCCATAATTGAGTCATAAATAACAAACTGAAAGAATCGAGCTACTGTAAAAAGTTGAAGAGGGACATCTTATGTACTGAGAACTCTTCCAAAATAACAAACCCAAATAGTACTCCAAATGTAGCAGGGCGGGCGCCTAGGCATATTTGAAATTGGAAAGTATGCCATAATCGTAAACACTGACCTAACTTAGGCCACGGATTAAACGCCCATGCATTTCACATCTGAAATCAGTTCCAAGCCCCTTAAAAGGAAAAGAGCCTCTAAGCACCCTGCTTCCAGACAAGATGGGTACTCAATAAGATTATCTAACTTAATATTAGTATGACCAATTTTACAAAGGAAACATCCAGGACGGAAAAAAAAACCCTCTCGTCTTCTAGTAGATAGCTGGAATTGAAGCTAAACATTAATACAAGCTTCTGGCAAAAGAAAAGGCAAACTAAATAAACATCACAACAAAACAACGCATTAATAATTTAAAAAATACTCCCAACTCGCGAAAAGAAAAGCGCGCAAGAGACATGAACGAATCGAATTTAAGAGCATAAAATTCGCAAACCATACCTTTGGTAGCAGTTTGCTGCTGGGAACCCACAGTTTTCTTGTTAGCTGCAGGTCCAACCCTCATTGGCCTGGTCGAACACATGATCCCGTTCATCTCTGTCATGGCTCTCAACTGTTCCGTTTCGTCCCCAAATCTAACAAACCCGTAACCTTTAGAACGACCTGTAATTCGATCTATAACAACCTTTGCTCCCTTCAGCGAAGGGTACCGGCTCCTAAACGTCTCTTGCAGCACAAAATCAGTAACATCAGACGCCAAATCCCCAACAAATATCGGGAAATCGGCACCATCATCCCGCCTCTCCCCCGCACCGTGACTTGCCCAGTTCAACCGGAAGTTCTGCTCCACACCCGGCATCGGCGTCCCATTATACGCCTGCAAAAGCCTTTCCGCAGCAGCACGGTTCACAAACTCCACAAACCCATACCCTTCTGACTGACCAGTTTGCTTATTCCGTATAACCTTCACCGACACAAGCTACCCCGCAAAAAAGACCAATAGCACAAACAACAAAACATGAGCAAAAACGCGATCTTTCCACCAACAACCCTAAATGTTACCTGCCACGAAAAGGGTTCGAAATTAAAATTGCAGGTGAGAGAATACCTCGCCAGTTTGAGCAAGGCAACTCTGGAGATACGACTCGTCCATCCAATACTGCAGATCGCCAACCCAAAGAGTCCGAATCTCGTCGGGGCTCGCCGCCGGCGCCTGCGAGTACACCGACTGCTGCTGGGGCGGGGCCTGCTGCGCCGGCGGCTGGCTCCACGTGGGCGGCGCCTGCGGGTGGTGCTGCTGCGGCGGCATCATCATCCACGGCTGCTGGACATGCTGGGGATGTTGGTATTGCAGGTCCACCGGGGGCGGCGGAGCGACGCCGGCGGCCTGTTGCATCGTCCTCAGAGAATGGAAAAGATTCGAACTTCGCGGCGGGGACGTCGGAACCCTAACCCTAAAAATTGGTCGGGGGCGCGAAAAAAGAGGACGACGAGGTGGGGTGGTGTAGATGTGTTTATATGTAGCGGGGATGAGAGGCAGGCATTAAACCCCCCACGCGTTTCAGACTAGCCTTTTAGAACTTTTTTATCGCCCCATAATAATAATTTTATAGACATATTGATATATAATAAATTTAAAAATATTATCATTATTAGTTATTATTAAAAAAAATTAAAAACATAATTGTATATAACTTAAAATTTTAATAACCGATAAATTTCAAAATATTCATAATTATACTTTGTGATTTAAAATTGGTTATTTAACCGGTTAAAGTTGTGCGAGATAGGCAAGCTACATTTGACAATACTAATAACACATAAATTAATTTGAAATATATTATTATATTATTAAATGAATTTTTTTTATATTTTACATAAACATTAAAAATAATTTTAATTTTAATAAGTAAAACATTATAGTAATTAAATGGAATTTTTTTACCAATTTTAAATTCAATATAATTAAACAAGTTTTTTATTAATAAAATTAACAATAAATAAATAACTAAAAATCTGTAAAAAATTTTAAATAAGTATGCAATATTAAGTAAAAAAGTTTAATTTTAGTAGTATAATCATAAATATATATTAAAATTTATCAATGTTTTAAGATATTGTAATTTGGTTGGAATTATACTCCATTTATTTATTAATAATATATTCAAATTAACAAATATTATGTAAAACTATTACATGACCAGAGTACCCAATAGCACAAAAAAAAGTAAAAAGTAATAAACAAAACTGAGAGTTTCAATATTAGGTGGTTGATAATATATACATACTTAATTTATACTTTTATAAAATTATATTTACTATATTTATTAAGAACAAAATTAAGTATAATTTTATATGAATTTAACAAAAAATAAAATAAATTTATTTAATCAATAAAAATTACTAATTAAAATAAAATATTTTTAATATTTTAATACAATTATATTTTTTAAATCAATCAAACATTCATTATTTTATTTTAAAATAATATAGTTATATTTTTAAAATTAATTTTGTATTTTTTTAATATATCATTAATATGTTTGAAATATATTATACGCAAGTCTTTGGCTAGTTTAACAAATAGTTGGACTTTTTTAATTTATTTGTTAAAATATAAAATTATAACAATATCTAATAAAAAACATGTTTGGCACCGTAAATGATAACGACAGAGCTGTTCCTTGAAATTTTTTACAAAACGTTGCAGATTACAAAAAAAAATAGTGAGCTATTATTTTTATTTTGAGCATTTTAGTATATCCCATAATTTAAAAAATATATAAATAAATAAAATAATAAACAATTAAGGTACTTATAAAATTTCAATACAATCTATTTTTTTAATCATTTTATTTGAATTACCAAAGTAATTATACATTTTTTTAAATGTCTATTAACTTATGCATTTTTTAAAATTTAACATTAGGTGATTTTAATATTAAAAAAGATAATATTTTATCAACATTTACTTAGACACAATACTTTTAATATATATAAATATTATTTTATTAAACCCACTAAAAATATTCAAATTAAATATGAGGCATAAATCATATAATTTTTTTCCAACAAATATTTATATATCTAAATAGATTTGAAATTTTATATATAGATTTTTACTTCAACCAAATGTCTTGTTAATTTATTTTCCTTTGTCTACAAATAACATTTTTTTTCATTGCTTTAATGTCTAACTTTGGATAAAAATTGATGCTTATTAATCATACGTGCCTTCTAAATTAAAATTTTTTTAACAATATTTTATATTTATGCTTTTTTAATCAATTATGCGGTACTTTTGAATATGTTTATATAGACAACCAAGTGCACTCGCGATCATTTGATATAAATTTCATATGCCTAATTCGGCTAATATAATAGCATGTTAAAATGGTATAAATGGCTCGTGAAATAAGTGTTGGGTGGGTGAATTTTTTCTTTTAGAAATGATCACCAAGGGCCAATTTGATTCACACGAAAAATAATATAAATAAAAAAAATCATATGAAATATAAATGTAACCAGATTAAATAATATTAAAATTTTAAAAATTTCCCTTATAAATTTAAATAAAATAAAAATAAAGTAAAAAGTACACGTGCACATGCTTCTCAAAAAATTTTCATATTTTTTATTTTTTATAAAAAAAATTATTTTGTAAAATTTCGTAGAAAATTTTATTATGACTAAAATTAAAATTTGTTTAACTAAATTTCAAAACATCCAAATATAATAAAATTTATGACTTCTAAATTTTACATTTTTCTTATAATTTCAAGACAACTATTCAAAGCTTGATAAATGTTGATTAGTAAGTAGATATGCAATGAACTTTATCGAGTGACAGTAATTTTTTTTCAAAATAAACTAAATCATATTTATAATAATGTCATGGCCATTTGTAATGTATATTTCTCTATCGTATCTTGATATTTATATTAAAATTTTATATGTTGTGATGACGTAATAGATAGTATCTTATAAGTACGGCTATGCATAAGCCGTGTCAAATGGAGTTGAGTTTCAACTCCACTCGATTTATTTGATAAACGAATCAAGTTTCAAGTCGAATTTTTTAATTTGAGTAAAGTCTAATCAAGTAAGGATCAAGGTCTTGTTCGTGTTTTATTACAATAAGTTTGGAGATCTAATTTATTATCTATAATGTAATATTTTTTAAAATTTTTTATAAAAATAAAAATAATATTTTTCATAATTGATAGACATATAATAAATATTAAATTTTTTTAATTTAATTATTTTTATTCCAACTTACCATTTTTAATGTTCTATTATCCATGTATTATTAAAGAAATTTTTTTTTAAGATTTATATTGAACATTGAATGGATTTGGGCTCAATTTTAATTTGAATCGAGTTTGATATAAGTCAATACCAACTCTATTATAAGCCAAGTTGATTTTTTAAGATGAGTTTTGAATCAAACTTAAAATTAATCGAGCTCGAGCTGTGATCACAAAAATTCTTAAGTTAATTTGATTTGTGCCCAGCCCTACTTATAGTGTAAAACCCGTGTGCCCAGCCCTACTTATAGTGTAAAACCCGTGATTCGAGTCACAGGTTTTATAGTCGTTAGCCGATCGGTTCAGCCGTCGGT
>JAVDBV010050551.1:0-12200 GCA_032619315.1 Piper longum
ATATATATTACTTGTTGTTGACAGTGTAGTCCCGGTACTTTTCAGGGAAACTGTCTGTTTTGTTTTTAAAAATACTTATTTTTCAAACTTTTAACGAGTTTGCCTTATTTGAATGTGATTGCATATTATAACCTACATTTAGAACAACAGTAGAACCTAAACATCCTATTATGCATTTGTATACTTGCATCACCATCTTGATCCAGGTCTGTTGAACTAAATTAAGTAGATTAGTGAATAATTAGGTCGCCAGTAATATTTTCGGTTTGGTTCGTGGGTGAACCGAAATGAGGCGTTACAACTAACCTTAATTTCTTAAAAATAATAAATAAAAATAGTTTTCATAGTAGAAGGTCGCATGTTCGAACCCGGCTAACCTTGACTTTTAATTTCATACAAATATGATTCAGTCTAATTCTCTTGAAAAAATATAATAAAAAAATTAAATAATTATAATTCATCTTTCCATTTAAATAAATAATATATATATATATATTTAAAGTTAATAAAAGTATATATCTAAGATATTAAATTATTATAATTTGTCTCATTATTTAATAAAATTATATATATAAAATTAAAATTTATTCAGTATAGGTCACGTATGGTGCGACGTCTTGCCTAGTTTACCTAATTCGTTAATTCTTCTTCTTCTTCGTCAATGTTTAAGAAAGCCCTATAAAAATATATAAATTGTATCTGCACCATAAATTTTAAAAAACCCAATCTTCTACCTGTTGATGGAAAATAAGGTATGACACCCTTTAATTATGGTTAACTCAAACTCTTATCAGCCCCATTACTAATAGGCTCGATTCGAAACTCTCAACGACTCGATAATTAATTGGCTTGATCTAAAAGCCCAACCCAACATGTCCATTTTGATTTTAATATTTCTATTTTATATATACTAGTCACCAGACAATATGCATTTTGATTTTAATATTTTTATTTAATATTCATTAGGCACTTTTATGTATAGACTTCATTGAACTATGAGATAGTTTCTAATCGTATGCATTTTAGAGATAGATTTCGATTTTAAAAATAAATTTTAATTAAATAAGAAAATATATTATAATAATTTATTTATTATTTATTATTATTATATCTTAATTGATTGAATCTCCTACTTTTTTTACAAGTTTTGATTTTTTTATTTTGTCAGTTAACCAGTAATTATTTAATAAGAAAAGATAGGACTGCTAATTAAGCAAGCTAAGTCAAATTTAACTGTGGTCAAACTCAGCTCTTTCGTCTTCTAGTTTCAACTATATATCAATTCAAGCTTTATTTATGTATATCTTTCTTTCATATAATAATATTGAAAACAAAATTAGTTTTGAAGGGTTATAGTTCAAATTTACATGGATTATACACCAAATGGTTTTGTTTTGCTTGTGAAACTATTATATTATTGTGTAGAATTATCATTAAGGCATGATTTTAATTATTAATTTTTATATTTTATATAATTAACTATATAAAAATTATATAAAATATATTGTTTAATATATAATATCGAGCTTTGGCTCGAGTTGAACTGAACATATGTGGTGCTCGGTTGATTCAAGTTTGAGCAGAAATTCGATTCAAACTTATCCGTGTCAAACACATTCATGCTATTCGCACCCTAAAATATTTGATTAGCGTAAAAACAGTAAAAATGATTTGAAAATCTTGAACTGATAACTTTATTAAAAGTAATATATATCTTATGTATTTTTATAGAAAATAAGTATATGTTTAAAATGTATTATGTTCAAATAATCATGATTACAATTAACTAATTATCTCACATGTGATAAAATTTTTACTTTTTTTTTGTCTCGAGAGAAAATAAAAATGTAGAAAATTGGTTGCATAATTATGATTATTTTGTACGCTTATTTTAATGCAATCAAATATCATATGTACATAAAATAGATGCAAAAATATTTTAATTATAATTATTTTTCAAATATTGAGTATCTTAACTTTTTATGTTATTTAAACTATTTTCGTGACAACTAAACTAAAAAAATAGTTATAATTAAATAATTATTTAATTATATATATATATATAATATCAATTTTAAAAATTTGAATCATTTGAAATAAAATTTGATCCGTCCGATCTGACCTCGCATCCGAGAAAGCTCCCGCCTTCCCCCCTCTCCTCCCCCTCGTCGCAATCCATGGCCGACGTCGCCTTGCCGGCGGCGGCGGCTGACGGCAAGGCCGTCTCCGACTTCGAACCCGGCCGCATCGCCGACGTCAAGGCCTGGCTAGCCGCCCAGTTCGACGCTGCCGGCAAGGGCGTCCCCGACTTCGATTACACCCCCCGGGTGGTTGCCCACCTTCACTCCCTCGCCTCCCTCTCCCAATCCAAGACCCGCGCCGCCGAGATCCTCGCCGCCGACTTTCGCCTCAAGGCCTCCGAGTACCGATCCCAAAGTCGCTTCTTCTACTACTTTTTATTTCTTTTCAACTCCCCCAAATTCGATTCCATTTCCGATTTAGGGATTTTTTAGGTGTTTGATTTGATGTTTTGGATTGTTGATTCGATACAATTTCCGATTTCTGGGGTTTGATGTTTTGAAGTGTTGATTCGATCGCATTTCCGATTTCTAGGGTTTGGTTGATGTTTTGGAGTGTTGATTCGATCACATTTGGGATTTCTACGGCTTGTCTTTTTGGGGTTTGATTTGATGTTTTGGGGTGTTGATTCGATTCAATTTCCGATTTCCATGGTTTTTTTTTTGAGGTTTTGATTTTTTATGTTTTGTGGGGGGGTTGATTCGATTCCATTTCTGAGTTCTAGGGCTTGTTTTTTTGGTGTTTGATTTGATGTTTCGGTGGCGTTGATTTGATCCCATTTCCGATATTTAGGGTTTCTTTTTGGTTTGATTTGTTGTTTTGGACTGTTGATTCGATTCCATTTCCTTTGGGGGTTTGATTTATGATGTTTTGAGTGTTGATCCAATTCCATTTCCGATTTCTAGGTCTTAGGGTTTGATTTTGATGTTTGGGGTGTTGATTTGATTGCAGCGGCGAGGATGAAGGAGATATTGGAGCATGTTGGATTGCCTAAGGATAGTCTGTCATCGAATGGGGCATCGTCTGTGCAAGTGCTTGCCAATTTGGCCAATTTGCTCAATATCAGAGATACGGAAATGACCAGGCTGGTGTTTATTTGGCGATTTTGCTCTTGAATTTATGATCTTTTTTGGTTCATTTGGATGTTAAACCAATCGAAATCGCCCTAAATCTTTTTTTTTTTATTATTTTTTTGTTTTCAAATTTGATATCTTTTTTATTTAATTGAATGTTGGTCCTTGAAATCTCACTAGATAGATAGGTAATTGTAGCTGAGATTTTTGTTTTTGGGTTCTATGATTTTGTGAACATGGGGGCAATCAAAGTTGTGCAGTTATCTGGTTGCTGCGGGTGATATTGTACTGAGGAAAACTGTGGTGGAAGAGAAGAGGACTAAGGTCCAGAAAGAGTCAAAAGCCCTTCTTGATTATACCCGGCAGGCTCTTGCGAGACTTACCTACTTGAAGAGGTTTGTTACTGGTTTTTTTTTTAGCCAAATCGAATTAAGTTATGGGGCGCTCATTTACTGAGTTATTTGTTTGAAGACGGGTAAAAATTGATAATTGATAAATAATTTCTGTGTGGATTTATCTTTTAGCACAACCACAGTTGCTTTCATTAGTTAAATTGCCTTGTCTTCTATTGTGGGATAAGAATGGGTAAGGGAAGGCTGAAAAAGGATGTGTGATTTATGTTGTCGATTATGTTTTATTGGAATGTGGTCTACATTTTGATCATGTGAGGTCCCCCAAATTAGTTCCACACCTAAAATTTATTGTGGTAAAATCCAATCTATAGGTGGGGATGGATTATAGGTCTTTAACTTTATTAACTACTTTTAAAGAAATTACTTGGCCTATCAATTTGCATTTGGGTTAAATTGTTATAGATGGTATTAAAGCCGACCCAATCCTCTATTGGATGGTGGGTTGAATTGAATTCGGTATAGGTTATGTCTCTGGGAAGAGAAGAGAAGTTCGAAGGACGAAATTTTGAAGATGGGTGGAATAGGAGATCCCTTAAAATTAGTCTTGCATTCAATATTTATTGAGGTAAGATCGAGTATATTAGTGAGGATTAACTATAGATTTTCAACTTGGTTAATTACTTGGGCTAGGTCATTATAGATCCCAACCATTTTCCATTAGGTGGATGTCCAATTTCATTTAAAGTATAAACTTGTAGCGAAGGGGGTAAATTGCGTTAGTTCCAGTTGATCACAAAAAAAATAAGAGCTGAGTAAAGTTAGTTATTGACTTGTGTAAAAGACACGTATGGGTGGCTGGGAAAATGATCAATAAAGACTTACATAGCATCATTGTTCTTTTAGTCTTCAACTAAAAATTGGACTGTTGATGAGAGAACTCTCTTATAAAGAGCCATTGAAGACAATAGTAGTCTGCCGGAGTGCGATATTTATGTTGATTTGTGGCACAAATACGACCATTAATGATGCACTGGAATTTAATTTATGTCAACTGGAACACTATTGGCCAATAATTGTTGTGGTTTTTGTGATAACATTTCCAGGACCCTCTCTCAGCTGGATAGTGAGGTGGCTGCTTGTGAAGATCAAATGCTTCATTGGAAAAAGAATTTGGCTCTTATGGTGTCAAAGGAGCAGCAATATATAGAGCAGCAATCTGTATATAAGGTGCACAGAATGTCTTAAATTTCTTTCTCTTTTTTATCATCTTTTTTTCTCCTCTCGTCCTTGATATAATTAGTCAACCTCATTTTAAGACATTTCTTAATTATAGCTTAATTTAAAATATGTTTGTTGCAGGCAATTCTTAATCGGGTAGGGTATACTCCAGAGATCAGCCATGGTGTTCTGACTGAAATGTCTGAGCAGAAAAAGGATTTGGAAAAGAAAACAAAACCAATTCTTGATACCTTGAGAAGTTACCAGGACTTGCCTCCGGTACATATTGTTCTAGTGACCTTCTTCTTTCACAATCAAGTGACTAAGAAAAATTTTAATTTATCTTTTGTTATCCAGGACAAAGCTCTTGCTGCTTTAGCCATTGAGGCCAAAAGACAACAATATGCTGATGCAGAGAAGTTGCTCGAGGAAGTACTTCATTCAGCTCTCACAACTAATGACTGATGCTTTGAATCTGTATGCTTTGCACGTTTCATCACAATGCATACCTTCACTCAGTTGAAAATTAATCTATGCGAGATTAAGAGGTGCTTACTTCCTGGCTTAAGTTTGAGTGCCTTGCTTTTGTGTTCATAGTACACTGGTTCGTTCAATATTTGTTCATGTTTAAAGCATATTCTTGGAGTAATGCTATATATACTTCCAAAACTCACTTTTTTTGGTCATGTTAGTTCTTTCCAAGCCTTAGTGGTTGTGACATTTGATTGTTATAGAGAGAGAATGTGAACCTTTCACGTGACAATTGGAAGTACAAACAATTCCTGTTAAACGGGTATACTTTGCAAAATCCACTCTGGCATGAAGTATAAGATGATATCTTTTGTTTAAGTTTTTTACTGAATCAAATTAGATGTGATGGTTAATATTTTTCATTTGTAACTGTTGGGATTTGTTTGTTCTCATGGATTGGTTGGCCATTTGCTGCGATGTTGTCAATAAACTGTGCTCTATATGTTCATTTTTGAATCATCAAAATTGCGACTGATTTGTAAGCCAAAAAAGCAAGGTGGTTTGGGTAAGCTACAATGGTACAATCTTGTTTGGGGTAAATGAATAATTCCTAGGCACGGGTTTGTCTGATGAGTGGTGATTCATGATTAATGTAAAACAAAAGATATGCTCTACCAATGGCCTGTTACAAATGATAATTGTTGTGTGCTTTGTGAGAGGGCTTTTTTGAAACAGGGAATCAACTGTAGTCATTGGGTAGTTTCCAAGGTTTTCTGAACCAAGCCTGGGTTCAGTTTTTGTGTTTTTTTAATATGTTTAAGAATAAGTTTCTTTAATCATCATCATAGATCAGGGTCGCAGGCGTTTCTATAGCGAATCAATTGTTTCCATTGAAATGATCGATTAAAATCAAATAAAAACAATTTGCACCGGTACTTTTTTCAAGCTCTTAGCTTTCGGATCGAACCACAATTGAATCATCAAACTCTTCGAGGAAAGCTTGGTTATTGGTATAGATGCACGAATCGGCCAATTTCGTGCGGAATCGGCCGATTTAAATCGGATCAGCCGTGCCGATCCGATTTCGGGGCCGAATCGGTCGGCCTCGAATCGGCCGATTTAGCCCGATTTCAACCGATTTAAATCGGAATCAGAATTGGGCTGAATCGGAAAAAAATCGGTTTTTTTTTGAAAAATTACTAAAATACCTTAAGTATAATATTTAGTAAATTAATTTAATAAGGGTAAAATAGTAATTTTATTTTTAAAAACCTAAAAATCGAGCGATCCCTCCCGACTCGGCGCCGCCGCGAAGTGATTCCGCCGTCACGATATCACCGCCGCTGCGCTTCGTCGACCTCGGCTTCGACGCGCCTCGACCTCGCCTTCGACGTGCGGCCGTTTCCGCCGACAGCCCGGCCGACAGCTTCCGCCGACAGCCTGCCCGCCGTCCACTGTTTGTGAATTTTTTTTTAATTTTAGATGTCAATTGATGCTAATTAGGGGTTAATTACTGTTTAATTGGACTGATTAATGTTTAATTAGATGAAAAGTTTTTTTTAAAAATTTCAGACGTTAATTGATGCTAATTTAGGGTTAATTGATGTTAATTTAGGGTTAATTGATGTTAATTGATGTTTAATATATGTTTAATACTAATTGATGTTTAATTTCATGCTAATTGATGTTTCATTGGAGTGATTAATGTTTGATTGGATGAAAAGTTTTTTTTTAAATTTCAGACGTTAATTGATGCTAATTTAGGGTTAATTAATGTTTAATAGATGTTTAATGCCAATTAATGTTTAATTGGACTGATTAATGTTTAATTGGATATAAAATATTTTTTTAATGTGATAATGATTTAGACTCCGAACATGTTTCAGATGATGAATTAGATGATCTAGAATTGTGCTGAACAATCATTTTTGGACTTGTATTAAATCGTGGTATTGTGATGATAAATTGTGAATGACATTGTGGTATTATAATGATAAATTGTGAATGACATTGTAGTATTGTGATGATAAATTGTGAATGCTCTTTCATGTATGTAATTATATGAAATTGTGTTAATTACATGTTCTTCCAGGTTTGTCTTTATTTGAATTACAGAAAAAATATGATCTTTCAGGTATGTTCTTATTTGTTTTTTCAGGTATGACTTTGCCGTTGGATTGTCATAATTACATACCTTTATGATCGTTATATAAATACCTGAATTTGTGTATTTATGTTGAGAAATTACACAATTATGAATTTCAACTATTTTTATTATGAGTTGTCAATTTTTTTTATAAAACCCATTCGGACCAATTTCGATTTCGATTCCGATTCTGATTCCGATTCAGACTGATTCTTGACCGATTCAAAAAAACCAATTTTTGGTCGATTCAGACCGATTCCGATTTGGATTCCGATTCATTGGAAAACCGATTCCGATTCAGATTACGTTTCATGCAACAATGGTTATTCGTCGTTTCTACGGCATTAGATTATGTACTAAGTATTGTTGCTCAATTGTTTGTCAACTACCAATTAATGATCTATTAAATTGAATTTACAATATCTTCATTTTGCAGGTCGTCAAACTTTGTGCGAACTATGTACCAGGAAATTAATAGGCTCCCAATTTTTCTAGAAAATTAATGCCCACACAATCATTCAACTCGTTACATAATTAACAACAGCTAGTACATACAAAAAAAATCATTTCTAGAGAAAACCCATAAAAAAATGCTCTGTGTATATGTCCCATATAGTTCTAGGTATGAGATTTCCACGCATGCATGAAGAAGCATCATACACATTCCTTTGGTAATCCCTGTGGAAACCTCCTAAAATCAGTGCAATAGTTGTAAATCATGTACTTCTTTTGCACCCATCTCAATCTATAAAATTGGGTCGAGTCCAAATCTTCGTTCATCCACAAAGAACTCGAAGTTTCGGTAGGCATATCAGAGCAGGAAGAGTTGCCGGATGACAAAATGCAGGCGTCGGAGGAGAATTTCCGGCAGTAGGCGGTGAAGGGGGCGAGGCTCCAGTCAGTAGTCACCTGCCCGCCTTTCATTGCCCAGTCGTCGGCATTCCACAGGGTGGAGAAGAGCCTCATGGGCTGCTTGGTTGGGAAGAGGACTCCATTTTCCTCCATGTTCTTGAATTCTCTAATAGGAGTGCCATCAACAGACAAGCTGGAAAAAAAACAGGAAATTAATCAATCGTTTAATTATCAAATTCTACAATATTTAGATAAACTTTACCAAAAATTTCATCAAATACCTAAAAATGTTGAAATGTAGATTCTGAATTAAGATCCGTGTGATTATAAACTATAAAGTTTTGATAGTCGGATGACCTTCTTCCTTTACCCAAGATTTACGAACATTGACGGAGTTAAAAGAAAAAGATGAATCGATATCAATGACATAAAATTAGAGGTCATTGAGCTTGATCATTACATGATGCGGTTGGAATCCCATAAGATGAAGGTGTGGAAATCCTTGGTGGGATCAAACCAGAGGTGGAACTGCTACTCCTTGTTTGTGTTTGTGACTTTGCATGTCACTTAAGAAGTAAATCATACTCGATTACACAATTTTTCTGGCATAACTAATAATTTATCATTGTAATGCAAAATGTTATATAAGATAGGATGATGAAGTAACAATTTTTTTGTGGGTAATGTGGATCAGATATTGTATTTGTACCTGCACTAAAGAAAAACAAAAAAAAGGCACACTTAGGGAATCTAAGTTTAGGCATGGGAAAATTTGCCATAATTAATATATCATTTTTTATATAAGCCAAGAACCTAATCAATTACAAAGTTTTGATATGCCATGAATCCCTTGACAATTGATACTACAAGATTGAAATGAGAGCCAAGAACCGAATCAAGTGGATTGGATTAATTCACTTCTTTTATTGTCTAAATCACCTCGTTTCTTTTGAGTTTAGTCAGACATTTTCTATTTATTCTCACATTTTACATTTGGTGGAAGGTTGAAGATTTAATGTAAAGATTAGAACCTTGTGAGGAATTACCATGATAAAAACTCTGTGCAGATGAACATGTGATGCATCCCAAAAGAGAATGAAGGCAACTTGTCCTACTGTTTCTAAGTACAAACATTGGCCCCGAGTCCCCTACCCACAAATCTGCTCTCACTGTTACTCAGATACCTTGTGCATTCATTTTGGCCATGGCCAAGAATTGGGGAGTCTCCTCCATTGCCAACTTCACTTCATGTGACTCTGTAAAAAAAACTGCACTCATGTGATTCAATGATAGATCCAATCAAACTCGGAGTCATTGTATGCTGTTTTTAAACATCTAAAACAAGAAAAGCTTTAATATAGGGTTTGTTTCCAAAAGCAAAGAATTCAAATTAATTTGTTTAAATGGTAACTTTTAAGCCAAAATGAAGTTACAAAACTCTGAATTCAACCCTCATGATCTAAGTCTTAAGCACAAAATATAAAAGTTGGAGTCAAATAAAAAACACACAGAAAAAGAATCAAACAATAAGCTAAATGCATGCAGAATGGAAATAAATGCGTGATGATTCTTCTTTTAACAGTCAGTTATTGAATCAATCAAGAACCTGTAAAATGATTGAGAAGGTCTTACTGGAAGGCAGTGGAGCACGTCAGCGGTCTCTAGCCAGAGAATTGAAGCTGCCATTAATGAGGTTGTTAAAGTTCCTGTCAAAGATGTGGATGTCTCAAACCATGGTCTGTAAAAATCCCATGGTACTGTCCACCTCTTTCACCCTCCCAATCTTCCTTCCCTTCTCATTCCTCCCTCTCCATTCCTTTTGCCCTGAACATTTCTTTTCCGTCTCTTAGCAAATAGAAAAAAAACCCATTTCTTCCTTCCCTCTTTCTATGCAGTTGGTGGGTCTTTTTCTCCTCTCTTGTTTGGTTAATGTTTATCTGGGCTGGCCCAGATGATGAGGAGCAGCTTATGCTTTCTATTGCTTGTATTATTCCTTCTGTTTGGATCAATAGGTTTCTCCAGAGAAGTCCCATGTGCTGCATACATGGATGGTGAAGAGTTGATGAGATCATCAAGCAGCAGTGATCATCATAGCTCAAGTACCGTTACAATTGATGTGGGTAAAAAGTGTAAGACTAGAGCAATTGATCTTTGTAATTACTCTGCCAAGTTTGGCAACAAAACTGTGTTTGAGAGTGAGAGAGTTGTGCCCACCGGACCAAATCCACTACACAACAGATGAAGTTTGGTGTATGATGGATGGATCAGAAGAAGATATGATCGAGTTGGTTTCTTCTTTCCACTTCTTACTCTTCTCTTTCTCTGGATCAAAACTGATGAACAGGGAAATTTTTGTTCTTGCCTTTTTAGGTATGTTTCAAGCAGTTTGTAAATGGGCAAAATTGAGTTTTCTCTTTAGAGCTCTCTTTCTAGCCAAGTAATCAAATTGGTGCCTTCAAATATTTGTGCTTTCTCTGTAGACCAGGCTCTATGAACAAATAGTTATCTACCAAGTATGTCTTTTTATTATTAGTTCATTCTCCTTGCTCCTTTTCTAATGTTCACATGGAATAAACATGGATTTTGTAGCAGCTAGTGATGTATTTCTACCATTAGAACAACAAAGCTGTTTTGCAAGCAAGAAAGAATCATGAGAATGAACTTGATGTAAAGGTTGGTGTTGACAAGATCAAGTTAAGAATGGATTTTGATTCCTCAATTGGGAAAGCTAGATGCATGAAAAACCGAGAAAACAGCTTAAATGGTATGATAAAAGTTGGCAAAGGATTCAATAAAGAGATTGAAGTCTTGGGTCTTGGTTGGTTGATGCAACTGCAAATTTGCAGTTGCATCTAAATTCCTGTCCTAGTTCTCTTCTTCCCTAGTGGAGTTGGAGAAGGAATGCCAGGACTAGACTTAGTTAATACAATTGGCATTGAAAATACACTGATATAGATGGGCATTGAGTGTTGTGCAAAGAAACTGTTGGGGGTGAGTTTTATTGCTAGGGAATTAACCAGTTTATCCAAAAGGGTAAGTGATCATTTGACTATGATTGCTTGATTTGACAGAATGCACATTGGTTGAATTTGATGGGCACTTTTCCTGGTTTAATTAGAAGAAGCAAAATGTGTATTTAAGCTGACAATTGATCTGGGCAAAACCAGAGTTTGTGGTTCACATCCCAACTTTTATAAAAACATATGCCAGAAGAAATATATATGTGGTCATTTTGAGTACACTTTGTACCCAAAATCTTAGTTTAATGTTTCATTTTGTTGGATATATTAGATAGATGCAAATTTGTCAAATCCAATAGCTTTTCAATTTGTTAGATGGATTAGGTTGATGTCAATTTATTCAAATCTACCATATTTCACCATTTGCTTGGAAAAAGTTTCCATTGAGCAAATAATTTAATTAAAGGGAGATCAAATTTGGTTAATGGACCTTATAAAAACCTAGGGGTGGGCTGAAACCACAACTTCGGGTTAGTGTTATACCCATTTGCTGCTTTGCCCGGTTTGGGCCAATCTTGAGTCGGTTTGAGTTCGTTCGAGCCAGATCAACTTTCAGATCATTAGTATGTGGCCTAGATGGCTGTATGGCAATTTATGAAGGCTGAATATGTTTGATGGTAGCTTCAGTTATATTAAAGCAGGGCATGAGTTATCAGTGTATACATGAGGTATACATAATTTCTTTTTACTTGTGTTGGTCCAAGGCTTTAGGGGTAGATCTAGGCCATTGCAACATTTAGCATGAGTTTGAGCTTTTTAAGGATATCTTTTTTGCATGCATTATAAGAATTTTAGACTACCAGATTACCCCTTTGGGACTAGTTTGATTTGAGTCTCAATTTTTTTTCGTTCGATCAAGTTCAAGTTTCGAGGCTCATTTATCTTTTTTGCCTCAATTTCCATCTATAGAATTGGAATTTTTTCAGCGCCAATTTGAGCTTTCTATATATATATATATATATATATATATATATATATATATATATAT
>JAVDBV010050552.1:0-21235 GCA_032619315.1 Piper longum
TCGTGCTCGTTAATTTTGTGCTCGAAAAAATACTCGGCTCGAAATAGATAAGCTTGTTAAACAACGAACAGAGCTTGAGCAAAGGAATGTCCGGTTCGGCTCAGCTAGAAACTCGAATTCGATATGTTCAAACTCAAAAAAATATTTGGTTCAGTTCGGCTTGTAAATATTATTGAGGTCACATTGAACTTATATAGTGTTTTAAAAAAAATTTGATCTTATATAAGTGAGCACAAAAATATTCGTTACACTCGTGCTCGGCTAAAGCTTAACTCGAATTCGGCTAAAGCTCGGCTCAAACCAAACCCAAACACTATAAAGTTTGGATAAGCTCGATTTGACTCGTTTATATTAAAACTCGGCTCATTTATATTAAAGCTCGGCTCCACTCATTTTATATCGAGTCAAACTCAAGCATATTTGGATCGCCTAAAGTCGTTTACACCCGTACTAATGATAAATTATTTAGCAGGTGGCCTACCTAAAATATTTCGTAGAAGATGAGCAAGGCTAAAACCCTCACCGTCCCAATACAGCTAAACCCCGACTCTCTTCCCGCCCGTCGCCGGCCGGCCGTCGCTCAGCCGCCGGCGTATCTCCGGCGACGACCATGGCCGCCTTGATCAATTAATGGAGGGAGGTCATCTGATCAACTTAAAAGAGAGTTGCGATCGTTGAACTAGGAAACCATTAGAAGAAGTAGAAGGGCATGGCTCGCCGTCTTGCTTCCCGATTCCTTCCCTTCTCCCACCATCTTCGTCTCAGGTTTTCTCTTTCTCTCTAGCCTTTTGATTCCTAATATTTGCTATCTTTTCTATAATCGTTTCGTCTTAATCTCCTTATCCTTTATGCTACTATCTTACTCAGTTACATCTTCTCTTATTGTTCAGTAAAATGGCGGGAGAAATAGAGGTATACCCACATTTCTTGTTTATGATGTTTTTTTGTTCAAAGATTTTGAGCTTGTCGATTGTTTATTGGATAGTTATGGTTTGGTTGGTACGGTGGGGTTTTTGGATGGCAAGGTTGATGGCGTCCCTCACTGTGGCAGAAGCTGTTGTAGTACAATGGTCGTTTCCCGTGATGCTGATTGCCTGCAACATGAATTTTCTTCTTCCAGGGAAATGGTTCCCACTTCATCCAAGGTTTGGGAAGCTCAGCTAGCGGAATAGGGCGGGTAGTGTTTTTTCGGCAAGTGACGTTCTTAACTCATTTGCTATGTGTTTATGCAGGTTGGTCGCGATGACCTGGCTGTGAGTAGGCCTAATTGGAAGAGTAATTATGAGATTGGGAAGAATGTTCCGAGGAAGGATAAAATCCATTTCCTCATCAATCTGGTGATGGATTGATGTTTGATATTGGTTTTAATCTCTTTAATAGTCTCTATTCTTCATTTGGAATGAAGTGATATGATTGTGGCATACTATTTTTTGGAAGATGTTGGATCTCAAAGATTCAAGGGAATCTGTTTATGGCGCACTTGATGCCTGGGTTGCATGGGAGCAGACTTTCCCTTTGGTTTCACTGAAGAAGGCTCTTTTATCCCTTGAAAAGGATCAACAATGGCATAGAATCATTCAGGTATAGATTGTCCGAGTACATTTTTTGAGATTTCTTTTAGTTTGTCCTATTCTTTGGTATCTGACAATATGATAGTTTCCTTGATTGCTTATCCTGTGGTGAATGCCTGTGTTGCCTGTGTTTAATTTGATTATAACTGTTCACGTGCCTGATTAAATGCTAGTGAAGTAAATGAATAGGCTGGCGTTTTTTTCTGGCTTCGTGTGAATGCACGAGCCAACCTCTTTCATTTACCCTTAAGCGAAAAGAGAAATATATAATTTGCTCGTCTGTACAGAGATTATTCGAAGAAACCATGATATTATTGATTTAATGACAAACTTAATTAATATTATTCATTTTCAGTTTCAGAGCTGTTAATAAAGAAATATAGTTTGCTTCTTCATGGAAAAGAAGCCACTGTTTTGTACGCTGGCTAACATTTATTTTTTCTTCTGCATTTGTTGACTTGCTTAAAGTCACAAAGAATTTTCCCTCATGCATGTTCTATGGTCTGCTGTTTATCAGATAATAAAGTGGATGCTAAGCAAGGGACAAGGAACTACTATGGGGACCTATGAACAATTAATTCGTGCTTTAGAAAAAGATGATAGGGCAGAAGAAGCACACAGAATATGGGAGAAGAGAATTGGTCATGATTTTCATTCTGTCCCATGGCAGTTGTGCAACCTCATGATATCTATTTACTATCGAAACAATATGCTAGAGAGGCTTGTAAAGGTTCATGTTGATAGTTTTGTATAGATATTGATATCATTTGACAGTTCTTATTTACTTTTTATACAACATTTATTGAAGATGGGAAGTTGCTTTGTTTCTCTTCTAACAAAAAGGGATATGCCTAAGGATCATTCATCTTTTGATTTGGCCTTTTTCTTTGAACTTTTTTTTCGCTGTAATTTTTCATAGATCACTATACATAAAAAATTTGATTGGTCTTAATCTTGAGCAATTTAATAATGTTGGCTAAATATTTATTGTTTCTCATTATTCTTTAATGTTGCAGCTCTTCAAGTGTCTTGAAGATTTTAACCGAAAACCTCCAGACAAGGCCATTGTCCAGAAAGTGGCTGATGCTTATGAGCTTTTAGGATTATTGGATGAGAAAAATAGGATACTTGAAAAGTTCAAGGATTTGTTTAATGAATCGGAGAGGAAGACCAAGAAATCAAAGCAAGGAGCCAAAAAAAAGAAAAAGAAGGAAGCTGAAGAAAAGGAAGCTGGTATGGTCGTAGAAAAGGACGTGAATATTGCATGCGAAATTTAATTGTTGTATTCTTATGGTTATCTAGTTGAAATTATGCTTTACCCTCCCATAGTTAATATTGTGACCTAAGATTTTTTTTCATCTTACGTGCCTAGCTGCATGTGGATGTATTTGGCTGTCGTTGGAAGTGTTTCTAAGAGCTTGAATATTTGTCTTAGACACCTTGGCAGGAAAAGAAAGACAGCATGCCACCTGGGAGTCTTCAGAGTCAGAATCAGAGTCATAAAAGAGGCACTTATCTACATTCAAGTTGGTTGGAATGAAAGCCTTATTTTTTATATTCGACTTTTGACAGTTCTTTGTAATGACACTAGTAATTATGTTAAGTTGTTTGATCCTTTTTTTGCTTGGACAGATCTTCTGCTGCTACCCTATATGCAAAATCAGAAGGTTTATTACCCACATTTTTCTTGACATCATTCTAGTATGACGGACCACCCCTTTCTCAGTCCGGCATGGCAAGAGAGGTCAGAGGTGCACAATGGTTGAGACCAGAGCAAAATATGCACTTTGAGATGGCATTTGAGTTGCATTTATTTTCCCTCTCCTACACTTCCTGATCAACGGCTATTCAACTTTGACGAAAGTTCTGTTTGGAGCTTTCATCGTCAGAATCGTTACTGGTGTCAAATTAAACTACAACCTGCAAAGTCATGAATATCACAATGTGGTAATTTGTCTGTGTCAAGGGGTCTGGATTAGCTTGATGCAGTTGACTGATTGATTGTATTGGCCATAGTTGTTTCTAATTCATATATAGTATGGAAAGTTGCAATTGTTGCTGAATTCCAGTACTTAGATACTCATTTCATAAACGATGATGAGTTGGTCGTTTGTTTGGATAATTTTGTCTACTCTAGAACTAGACGATTTTCTGTGACTTGTGATTCATTTTATATACTTGACTTTCATGTCATTCACCTCAACTCATGAAAAGATTTAGATGGTGATAAATAATGTTAAACTTGATGATGACCAGTTTTGTAGACATACTTTTCATTTCTTTTGATAAATGCCCACGGAAGTAACTGGTAAGGTTGCCAATACTTAGGGGTGTAAACAAGACGAAGCCGAGTCAGGGGTGTGTTTTGAATTTGACTTGATATAAAACAAAAGGAGCCGAGTTTTAACGTAAACGAACTAAATTTTAATGTAAATAAGTCGAGTCGAGTTTGTTTAAAATTTATGGTGTTTGGGTTTAGTTTGAGTCGAGTTTGAGCCTAACTTAATGTGCTTGACTTATATAAGATTACAATTTTTTTTGAATACAAGTTTAATAGCAGAGCCGAATATTTTTTTAAGTTTGAACACATCGAATTTGAATTTCGAATCGAGCTAAACCGAACCGAACACTTTTTTACTCAAATTTTGTTTGTTATTCAAGTCGATTATTTTTTCGAGGATAAAATTTACGAACACGAGCCAAACCGAACATAAAAAGTTCGCGAGTAGGCTTGACATGTTTACACCCATACCAATACCTCAATTAAACAAGTGTTCCATCACCTTGCACCATTGTAGCTTAAATCATAAAGATCAACCTCAATCATGATGCTATCATTATTCTAGTGTATTCTTCTAAAGGCCAGACCGATACTAAGGCCCGAAGATTTTTTCCTCCTCTCACTCACCTGCCTGTTACCCAAAAAATATTAGGGACATAGATTCCAAATTAAATTCTTACAATTCCAAATTAAGGTCCTTTCGGGTACCAACGTTCCCTCTTTATCCAGATTTGAGAGATCATGATTTGAGACGGTAATTGATTTGAACCTGGCATGAAAGTAGAAGTATGTCAATGTTTGCCTCTCTTAATTTAAAACATAAATTTATAATAATTAACAATATTTTCTAAAGATAAAATTAATAATAGCAACTTATTGAGAAGTTGTAAGAGGTTCTTTTTTTCCATTTTTTTGTGGAAATAGCTAACTCAAATTATTAAAATTATTAATATTTTCAGGCAAAAATCTCAGTACGGTATCCTTATATAGTAATTTATATTTATTTATTTATTTTACAGAGAAAATATTGAGTCGGGTCCGATCTGCCCCGATATTTTTGGGTCGGGTACCCTCCACCTAGATTTACCCGATAGCCTTCCCCTCCCCACCGGCGGGAACGCCGTCGACTCTCTTTTCCACCGCCGGCGTCCTCCTCCCCCCTTCTACTTCTTCTTCTTCCTTCCCTATCGCCCCCTGCCGCCTCCTCCCTTCCACCGCCTACCAATTTCTGTCCTGGAAGAGATGGCCCAGATTTGGTGGTATGTGTTGCTGTATTCGTCATATAATGGTGTATTGGAGAGCAGTAGTTGTAGATGCACAGGTCAAATTTTGGATACAGTCCGTAGAGCTAGTTGGTTCTTTGCAGCTGGCAATGTTGTGAGCACTGGAGGTCTTTAAAGATCGAATTTTGGTTGTTGTTGTGGTTGTTTGTGTTGTATACTTTGTCATAATCCCACATCTAAATGGTGTGGGGTGTGTGTGTTGGGGGGGGTCTCTCTCCCTATAAAAGGGACTCTCCCCCTCTTTAGTTTTTCATTCTAAGGGTAATCTCAAAGTTACCAACTTCCCTTTCTACCATTCGTAATTGTTCCTTCTACCATTGGTAATTTGTTTTTTCTCTCTTTGTAATATTTCTCTTTAATGAAATATTATTTTGGTAGTATTCGAGGACATAGGCAATTGTCGAACCTCGTTAAATTTTGGTGTTTGTTCTTGTTCTTTTCTTGTTTATTTAATAGCTATTGTTAGGTATAGTTGGTGTTAATTATTGTGCTATTTATATTACTTGTCTTGATAAAATTCTGTATAGGAATTGGTTTTTAAGCGAATTATCTTGTCCCACCAACTTTCCTAGGAATTTTATCTTGGGGTGATTTTTTAGTACAATAATTTTTACGTTTGTCATTTAAGTAATAGTTCTCACAGTGAACTAGTTATATTTGGTAAAAATTACGCGTTTTTTCACAGCAATTTGAGCATTGGAGGTTTCAAAAGGTTGATACTGTTTATTTAGTTGTTTGGCGCCATGAAGTTTCCAGGCTGCTATTGCTTTCCTCCTCCCTTCGTCCTCCATTGCATGCCGATGTCTCAGTGGCCTCCCAGGCATCCACGTCCAGTACTTTGGAGTAGAAGAGCCATGGCTGTATGCCTTCAGGAATTTTGAGGGCAGGTCTGATCTCTTGAGCACTGGAGGTCTTTAAAGATCGAATTTTGGTTGTTGCTGTGGTTGTTTGAGCATTGGAGGTTTCAAAAGGTTGATACTGTTTATTTAGTTGTTTGGCGCCACGAAGTTTTCAGGCTGCTATTTGCTTTCCTCCTCCCTTCGTCCTCCATTGCATGCCGATGTCTCAGTGGCCTCCCAGGCATCCACGTCCAGTACTTTGGAGTAGAAGAGCCATGGCTGTATGCCTTCAGGAATTTTGAGGGCAGGTCTGATCTCTTGAGCACTGGAGGTCTTTAAAGATCGAATTTTGGTTGTTGCTGTGGTTGTTTGAGCATTGGAGGTTTCAAAAGGTTGATACTGTTTATTTAGTTGTTTGGCGCCACGAAGTTTTCAGGCTGCTATTTGCTTTCCTCCTCCCTTCGTCCTCCATTGCATGCCGATGTCTCAGTGGCCTCCCAGGCATCCACGTCCAGTACTTTGGAGTAGAAGAGCCATGGCTGTATGCCTTCAGGAATTTTGAGGGCAGGTCTGATCTCTTGAGCACTGGAGGTCTTTAAAGATCGAATTTTGGTTGTTGCTGTGGTTGTTTGAGCATTGGAGGTTTCAAAAGGTTGATACTGTTTATTTAGTTGTTTGGCGCCACGAAGTTTTCAGGCTGCTATTTGCTTTCCTCCTCCCTTCGTCCTCCATTGCATGCCGATGTCTCAGTGGCCTCCCAGGCATCCACGTCCAGTACTTTGGAATAGAAGAGCTATGGCCGTATGCTTTCAGGAATTTTGAGGGCAGGTCTGATCTCTTGAGCTCGACAAGAGCTCGAAGCTGTTGAGAGAAATATTCAGATTCTGCTATCAGGTTCTTCAGTGCTGCGAAGAGGGCGACCGGAGGCTACAATCTCTCGAGATCGATCTGTTTTATGCAGAGAGCAATTGGCCACGGGGCAGCTGCGTTGGTGCAGGAATTACCACTGCAAGTGGTTTGATTGATTTCTGCAACTTGGAGAGGGTGACTTGTATATAGGCCTATATACAAGTCACCAACGTCGTCCACGAGAGGTTTTCCTATTAGCCTATATACAAGTCACCGACGTTCACAAAAGATGTGGGACAAACATGGTGAAGCATTTTGCGAGGCCGGGAAGATCAAATAGGACGTTGATATGGTCATTGAGATGAGGAACCGAGGATTGCTTCCTCATGTGCATAACCTGAATTGTATCCTTCGAATCACGGCGGATAAGGGTTGAGTTGGCAAACTATGCGGTTATGGAAATGTCTGGTCGAGGGGCTTCTCCTGACTTTTGTACTTTCAAGACTTTGATCATCATCAATTGTAAATCTGGTTGCATGGAGAGAATGGAGAAATTGTTGGCAGATATGGAGAGTAAGGGATTTCATGTTGATAACAGCCTGTGCACAGCTCTTTCTCGTGCCTTTTGTAAGAAAGGTCAGGTTGGAAGAGTGTTTAAGCTTTTTGAGAAGATGTTGAACTCTGGTTTATGTCCGGTTGTGATTAAATATTATACGCTCATTGATGAGCTCTGCCAAAAGGGAAGCATTAAGCAGGCATTTGAAGCTCTGGAGGAGATGGTCCATAGGGGTTTGAACCCAAATGCATATATCCATACAACCATAATTGATGGTCTCTGCAACAAATGCATATATCCATACAACCATAACTGAAGCCTGTGCGAAGTGAAAATTAAAAGCCCAATGTTTGCACTTACACCGCCATTACTAGGGAATATAAGAGAAAAAGCTCAATTGAGCTGAGATGCTGTTCTCTAGAATGCTAGAGCAAGGGCTGGTTCCTAACACTAACGCTTACACCGTCCTTATTGATGGGCACTATAAACAGGGAAACTTTGATCGGGCTTATGAATTGGTGAAAATGATGACTGGATAAGGCTTCACTCTTAATATATTTACTTACAATTCTATCATAGATGCTCTCCTCAAGAAGGCCAGAGCTGAAGAAGCCTACGCATTGCTCCAAAGAGGCTTTGAACATGGATTGGATGTCGATCTAGCCACATACTGCATTCTCATTAATGAGCACTGTCAACCGGATCGCATTAGAATGCTCAAACTTGGTTTTCAACCTGATATGCGTACATATAATTGTCTAATTACTGCATTTTGCAAACAGGGAAGTATAGGTGTAGCTGAAAAGTTCTTAAATGAAGCTGTCAAACTTGAGTTGACTCCAACTAGGCACACTTACAGTTCCATCATATATGGCCATTGTCAAATTGGAGATGTAAGTGAAGCTCTAAAGATCCTTCAGATGATGAGCCAGCGAGGGTGTATTCCAGATGCTGTTGCCTATGGTGCTGTAATAAGTGGGTTTTGCAAATGTTCTAAGCTGTCGGATGCACTTGTATTTTTCAACACAATGTTGGATAAAGGCCTTTCTCCATGTGAAGTTTCTTCCGTCACTGTTGTTTATGAGTGCTGCATAAAAGAAGCTCAGACGTCGCCACGGCTGTTTTAGACAGACTGGAAAAGATGACATGGATTCGAATTTCCAACATTATAGTTAGGAAACTCTGTAGTGAAGGTAAGTTTGAGACTGCATCTACCTTTTTCCACAAACTGCTTGATATAGATCCGTATCCGAATTTTATAACATATTCAGGATTCATGAAGAGGGCTGGCAAAGGTAAACAAGCTGATCTCATCTGCTTGGGCAAGATGAATTTTTTCGTTGATGCTAGGGCACATATTTATGGAACATTTTATTAGTGATATATCCATGTTATCCCAGTTTGCTGTCTATGACATAGTGGAGAAGGCAAAGAATTTGTATAGAGGAGTTAGATCGGTTGGAGCAAAAGAATTTTTTGGTGGCAGCATATGATCAAAGGCAAGGGGCACCAGGAGCTTTTTGTGGTTTTATCAGCTTTGATGAACTCTGAGCCATTTAGTGGTCAAAATGGACCTACAAGGGGACTTGTCTCCAACACGGTCATGTATAAAAAGGGGCCAAAATATGCAAGTATACAATTATAAATTATGTAAAACTAACCTTGTGTTTGGAACTATGGATACTAGAACAGAAAAAATGTCGTAGATTATTTTCCCACGAAGTACATATCACAATGTGAATTGAGAAACTTTTTTGTTTAAGAATGATTGCAAATGAGAAAGTCTGGCCCGACAATTGTTTCAATTAAGGATAAAATCCATTTCTTTATTAACCTTTTAAGCTTTCATATTCCACTGTTGACTTTTAAATCCCTTTTTTTGTCACAATATAAAATTCTTTATCTGAAACTAAATGAAATGATTGTGGCATTTTCCTTTTCGTAGTTGTTGGGTTTTGACCTCAAAGATTCAAGGGAGTCTGTTCATGGTGCTCTTGGTGCATGAGAGGGATCTGCATTGGCATAGAGAAGGTCAGGTATGGCAAGTCCAAATGCATACTTCAGTGTTTTATTTGTTAGCCTATTTCTTGGTTATTTGACTGCATGATGATCCTCCTGGATGGTTATTTGAGAAGTTCAATTTGCTTATAACTCGTCACACGCATGATTAATATGCAGTTAAAGTAATTAAGCGAATAGCTGTTCTTTTAGTTCTGATGCAAGCATGAGCCATCAATGCCCCAACGTATTAATGTCTCTTATTTAAGCTCGGTGTGAAAAGAAATTAGTAAATGACTTGCACTTCTAAAGAAATAAAAGATGTTATAAATTTGATGGCAAATATTAGGACAGACTCCTTGCTGTTGTTCATATAAGTGGCTTCTAGATATTTAAAGTTGTTTGATCCTTCTCTCGGTTGGCCAGAGCTCCCGTGCTGTAACTTTATATGCAAGATCAGATCAGAAGGCTTATTATATTGTCAAACATTCTTCATAGCATCCTTCCTCGATCCAGGCACGGCAAGAGAGGTACCGAAAGCGCTGCGAGCTGAGCTAATATACCCTTTGAGATGGTATTGAAGTTGCTTCATTTTCCCTTTTCTTCCCTTCCAAATCTACTGCAAGTGGAATTTTTCTACGAGTTCTGTTCAGAGCCTCTTATCAACAGAAAATGTTACTGCTGCCAAAACTAGAACCTGCATATATATGGCATATACACAACAAGACTACATATCATAAACTCAAACCTCCGGATCCGTTAATTTGTCATGTATATTGAGGGGTCTGTTTTAGTGCTTCGATTCAGTTGGTTGATCACATGTTGTACACAGCTGCTTGATTATAGTTCATGGTGTATATATGAAAGATTACAGCAGGTGTTCTAAAATCCTCTGCTTCTATATTTGATTTCTTTAAAGGATTGATTGGCTTTAGTATATGACCATGGAGTGTATAGTACAGCTTTCATATTCTATAAATAAATAAATAATGTTTGTTCTTAAACTAGTTGCTCGTTTCTTTACGTGTACGATGACTGATGTGCGTTTTAGCTAACATTTAACAATTTTATTGAAAATAAAACGCGATAGACAACCATAGGTTTCATACTTAATTAGTTTAATATATTAATTTCTTTCAATTAGATCATAATATACAATTTATCATTCGAAAAAAAACATCTCCAGCTATTATATATTAGGGGTGTAAACGAGTCGAGCTTTAATGTAAATGAGCCGAATTTTAATGTAAACGAGTCGAGCAGAACCAGTCTAAAATTTATGGTATTTGGGCTTGGTTCGAGCCGAGTTCGAGTTGAGCTCCAGTTGAACTCGAGCCTAGTGAATATTTATGTGCTCAACTTATATAATATCAAAAAAAAATTGAACACTATATAAGTTTAATATGATATTTACGAGACGAGCCGAGCCGAATATTTTTTCGAGTTTGAACATATTTAGTTCGAGTTTCGAGCCGAGTCAAGCCAAATACTCCTTTACTCAACTTATCTATTTCGAGCCGAGTATTTTTTCGAGCACAAAATTAACGAGCACGAGCACGAGTCGAGCCGAGTCGAACGTAAAAAGCTCGCGAGCAGGCTTGGCTCGTTTACACCCCTATTATATTTGTATATAATTAATTAACACCTTATTCCACATCATACATCGATTAAATAATAAAATCAAATGCTTCCATTTCACCCCATTTTTCGCTCAATTTTCTCACATAGAAAAAAAAAAAACCAACATGATAACATAGAGGTACTACATGAAGATAATCCCACTCTCAATCCCCTCTAATACACAAATATACCATTTCATGCATGCAAGCTTGCACGTCAATGCACATATATGAGAGCTAGAATCAATGGTAGGGCGGCGGCTTGCGCATCCCCTTGACGGCGCCGCAAAGAAGGGTATTCTCCGGCATGTTGTACTCGTCCCTCAGCGACCTCTCTGGCGACAAGACGGAGATGTAGAGCTGCTGCCCCAGGTACTGCCTCTCCCACGAGCTCGAACGCAGGTTCCACATGCCGGCGTTGTCCAACGTCAGCAGTATCGCCGTCCATGACTTGGGGAAGACTTGGATGGTGTGCCGGCTGACGGCGTCGAGGTTGTTGTAGAACTTCCTGCTCGCCGGCGTCCACCTCCCCGGCTCCATCCCCACCGCAAAGAAGGAGTAGCCGTCGAGGTGGTACGACTGCACGCTCTTCTCGTGGTTCTCGAACACGATCTCCACGAAGTTTCGGAACGTGGCGTTGAGCACCACCGGGGCCACGGTGATGACCGGGCCGATGGAGCCGGAGGACTTGGCCTCCAGCGGCTGGTCGGCGATGGTGCCGTACTTGAAGAGCTTGTTCCCCAGGCCGAAGTACTCGGCGAGCTTGAGCGGGGTGGAGGGGTGGGCGAAGGAGGCGCCGTTGAGGGCGTACCGGAGCTTGTACATCCGGCCGGCGGAGCCGACGGTGTTGGCGAGCTTGATGGTGCGGGTGATGTTGATCTCGCCGTAGTGGTACGAGCCCTGCGGGTTGGGCCGGGCGGCGCTGGCAGTGAGGTTCCATCGGAAGGACCGGAACTGGTTCAGCGACCAAGCCCACCCCACCGGCGCCGGCGGCAGCACCTTTGACGGCGGCCTCTTCGACCCCTTGTAGCGTATCACGGCGACGCTGGTGAGGTCGTACTTGGTGAACCGGGTGGAGGCCACTATGTAGTAGTCGCCGGCCGGCTTGTCGGCGGCAACGAGGACGGAGTAGCACTGCCCGACGTGGACGTCCAAGGAGCTGTACACGTTCTGGACGGTGTGGGAGCCGTCCATCTCCACCAGCTTCATGTTGTGGCCTTGGATCCGAAAGTTGATGGAGTTCTTCAGTCCGACGTTGCAAATCCGGTACCGGTACGTCTTCCCGGCCATCATGGTGAAGCTGGGCTTCCGGCGGTAGATGCCGTTGGGCGTCCCGGCCTGGCCGTTGATGAGGATGCCGTCGGGGCGGCCGAGGGACCGGCCGGTGTGGAGGAGGCGCTTGAGGGTGGCGTGGTCATCCTTGTACCAGTCCCCGACCATGACGGTATAGTCGTCCTCGGGCGCGTCGAAGGGAACAGGGATGAGGAGGCGGCTGTTGACGCGCAGGCCTCCGAACCCGCCGGCGGCGCGGTGCATGGCGGTGGAGGGGAAGTACATGTAGGAGCCGATCTGGTCCTTGACCTGGAACTTGTAGGTGAAGTTGGTGCCTGGGGGGATGGGGCATTGGGTCCCCGGCAAGCCGTCCATCCAGCTGTTCTTCCTCTGTTGGATGCCGTTCCAAGTGAGCAGGAAGGGCTCGTCGAGGTTGTTGTAGACGTTGAGCACGATGTTGTTGTTGGTGGTGGAGTTGATGTTGGGGCCGGGGAACTCCCCGTTGATGAGGATCCCCCTCTGAGGCTTCCCCAATGGCCTTATGGTGCCGTAGGTGACGTTCCACGTGAAGTACAGGTAAGGGTCCTCGGCAGCGAGTGGAGCCGCCAGCAGCGCCACCATCGCCGCTACCAGCACCGCCGCGAGAGCCATTGCTGCCTAGCTAGTTAATAATTAATTTAACAGTTCTCGTCGTGGGTTGATCGATGAGCGACTGGATGGAATGTCAATCTCCAATAAAAATATTGGAGACGGCGAAGGGAAGAAGGCAAGGCGCTGTGACGGCCTGGAAGGGGAGGTATTTAGCGAGAGGCCATGGGGGAGGGGGAGGATTGAACGGTGGGAGATTGAAAGCTGGGGGGTGGGGGAGGGAATGAGGATGGAGGATTTATATTGGAAATGGGGTTGTCTTCCTTCCACACGTCTGAAGGCAATTGCATGGATTTGGGTGGACTGGTTGGCCGGCGGGTTTGCTATGTTTGGGTGGGGGAAGGGGACGGCGAGGATGCCGGCCAGCGGGTGGTGGATTGATATATGGTCGTGTCTGTTTTTGTTTGCATGGGTGGCTCTGCCCAGGTAATCCCCGCTACGTAAATTGTGTATTATTAGCAAGTAAGCCTCGTTTGTTTGGATGGACAGCGTTGATGGCTATAGCTTAGTTTAGTTTTTTGGGTATTCATGTTGTTGCTTGGAGTTAAAAGAGCATGAAAACGTAGCATCAATCAGAGTTAGTAAATTATAAAGAAACGGGGCATCAATTACTTATCAATTAATGGTGGAAGGGCAACGTTAAACGCAATGGATCAGTAACTTTGGGGGCAATCAAAGAGAGATTAGGATGCGTTTCGGAGAGTTAAAACAGATTAGTGTTCATGTAAAAAGCGGGTATTGTTAGCCGAATCATGTAATCTTATCGGCAAATTTCGTATACTTGTACATTTTCCTCTATTATTATCACAATATATTATTTTGGCATGATTTCATGCATCAATACAAATTTTCAATTGGAAATACAAAGAATAAAATACATACACGATACACCACATCACACATTTTCCCGATGTGCATAAAAATACTGCTGAACTTTTCCCCGTCCTTTTATACCACAATTACGGATCAGAGGAACTAATGCGACATTTGATGCCGCAAGCAATAAAATCCTAAGGTACATAAGATGCGGATAGAAGAGACGGCACAAAATATTCAAATCGCTTACAAATCCTTAAATACAGTAAATAATGTCCCCGTAGGTGTAATCATCGTCAACAAGGCTAACCAGGAAATAACTCCTCTGGATCTGTTCCCATGATCCAAACAAAGAGTAAGAGCCACGCAGTAACAAAAATATACTCTAGAAAAAAAAAGCAAGGAAATAATAAATTTTATTTACGAGGGCATGCTATAACCAGTGCTTTAAACTTAAAAGGCTTCTTCATAACGAAGGAGAAAGAACCAAAAGTGTTTGAGACCAGAATGGCTAATATCATAAATAATGTGAGATTCCTCATTCTTTGATTTAAAATCCTAATTTGGTTGTGATTTGATTCTTCACAAAGACATTTCAAACAGGTTATAGTTTTTCACGAATGATATTTTCAGGAGCAAAGCAGTAAAACACCAGTGATTCAGTTATTAAGTACCTCTTCCAATAATTTTCAAGATGCATCTTCTCCAGGGAACAAGCATGCCCAGCCCTCTGTCCATATTTCAAATGTTTCATCCTTCCAAACCATGAAGTTTGCAGGATCCACTACTGTGGGTTGGATCATTTCTTTGGAAGGGAAAACTCCCCAAGTCAACGCATTTACATCACTTGATCCAGTATTTGTCGCACATTTTCCTTCTTTATTCACTGCAAAGAAGATGAGGGATGAAAGAGCCCTGCTCTTTGCCACTAACTAATCCAGCTTGTTCCCAGAGCAGAAAAATTCCAGGTAGGCCTTCTGGTAAATATATCCACCGGGCCTGGGCACGAGCATGCCCCATCCTGTAATCCATGACATTAATTTAATTGCATCATCAATGCCACCACCATCGTCATATTATTAGGCTTGATTTTACCATAATCAAGATATGGATATCATTGCACAAACTCAGTAATAGACAAAATAATTCTTAAATCATACATGTACATCTGCATATCATTTCCAACTGCCTCTATCCACGTCCCTTTGGGTCATCCCTCAATTTATAAGTTAGAAAAGTGCAAGTCATATCTTTTCAAACAACATGAGTGGATTTGTTTGATTACCCATGAACAAACCAACATAAACATGCACTTTCATAACATATCCTAACATTTTTCCATAGTGAATTGCACATTCAAAATAATGTATTTTCCAACCTATAACACCGACTTCACTCCATTCAAAGCTGGTTGCCTATTTATAGTAAGGAATCCCTTCAAGTTAACTTGGCCCAATTGTTCATCGATAATCTTTGACTCAGGCTGAAATCCATCCAACTCAGGCCATGGGTGCTTTTCAGCTTGCAAAGACAGAAGCTAGTGAGTCTCTGAAAAAGTAATCAAATGCATAATTTATGCATACACCATACTATGCACTACTAGAATAAGCTCCCAGAAGGATTTTTGAAATGTTGCATAAGATGCCATATAATGAATATGAACAGGCACCTCACATATGTCTTCCACAAATTTCAATGGCACAATCCATTCTTCCTGAAGTTTCTTGTTACGTGAACATGGTCTCATAAACAGTATAAAAGTTTCATCATGACATCAACAAATAATAGAATCAGAGAAGAGATCAAAATAACTACCAGATCAACGACAAGAATGAAATAGCTCACACGTACAGATAAAGAAGATATTTTTTTGAATTCCATAAATCAAAATTATCATAGGCATTCCAATGATGACTGTTGTATCAGATAAAGGCATGGCTTCCGTTCATGAGGTTATTCAGGACAGTAGCTTCATGAAGACCGTAAAATTGATTATCATCGTCCTTTCTTTCTAACAAATTACTGACAGACCTCATGAACTTTGTATACAAACTTTCAAGCGCGTGCAACAATTAACCATTTACATTACAAGGAGAACACAAAAAAAAAAATTGAAATTTTAATGTTCTAAATTCTACTGACACTTAAAAAACTAAAATATATAAGTTATGTGCCCCCAAAGAATAAATACCTGACTATCACTCAATGTCCCGTACAATGATTGTTAGAATTAACCCATCGACCGCGTGGGTATTGATCCCATCCACACACATTGTATGACCGTGATGTAAGAATTCGGATGATTCATCATTTGATCTCAATAGGAACAGGCTTCAATTCAAAGCTGAGAATACGAAACAGCCAATAGAAGCAAAACAATTCAGAATTCAAAGTTATACGAGCATTCACATGAGCAAATTTAACAAAGACACATATTTCACTTTCGTGAAACGTGAATGATGCTGCTAACAAAGCATAATAACAGAAATTAAATCCATCACTGATCTAGCTCATCCACCGGAGATTCAAATTAGGACTCATGGAACAAATTTCCCAACAACAACAACACCACCACTTGAATTGTCAGATCCATCTAAAAAACTACATGAATTGTCACAATGTTATTCCAGATCTAACAGTGAACAAATCGAAATAAACCTAGCAATCCAACGCAACGTCCGAAAAATGCGCGCGCCACCAATAATGACAAAACAAGCAAATTAGAGTGGAGGGAGAGAAGAGAAGAGTAGCAGACCATGTTCTGCATGCGGTTGGCGATGCCGAGGGCGAGGTTGGCTGTGGATCCGGAGATGGAGCCGCCGGCGCCCCAGGTGATGTCGCAGAAGGCGGGGCCGAAGGAGACCATGCGGTCGAACGGGTTCTCCGCCCCCCCTCCTCCTCCGTCTTCGGCGGGAAGTCCTCGAACGAGGACACCACCCCTCTCCCCCTCCTCCCCCGCCGCATCCCTGATCTTCTCGATTACCTTCATCCTCGCTCCACCGGCGGCGAGCAGCAGCGCCGGGGCGGTGGCGTAAACGAACCGGGTTTGGTTTGGAAGAAGTTATACGTACATAAGATTGGTTTGGTTTGGGAAAAAAAAAATCGGGTTGGTTGGAGTGGGCCCACCTTGTCCAGAGCTCACCGGTCGCCGAGCCAAGATCGCTAACCGCCAGAGTCACGTGTTACTACGACTCAGACTTGGCTGGCCCACTAAAGCTGTTCAGGCTTTTTTTTTCTTTTTTAATAGATGCGCAGCTAAAATTATCTATATATTAAAATAATAATAATAATAATAATAATAATAATAATAATAATAATAATAATAATAACAAGTAGGGGGGATGATTATCATTTTAGTCCAAGCCAATCAAGCACCTGCACAAAATTCATTCATCAAATTAAATTGGGCAGCACATATAAATATTAAAACAGGAATCCTGAGAAGGGGTGACCTGAGAACACAAGCACCGGCTAGAAACACGAAGAACGCAATCTAGCAAAAACAAAGGGATGATGCACGCCGGCGCTTGTGATTTCACGAATCAATCCTCCAGGCAGCTCATTCTCTCTTACCGTTTCACATTCGTATCATATCAGATTGTATTGCTCTTTTGTATTATATAATAGTCCCGATTGTCAGGACTGATCATAAGATGTTGATCATAATACCATCACCGTGAGATGCCTCGAGGGGTGTGTTTGAATTTAGAGTAGGGCTCAAATGTAGTTTGATATAAAATGAATTGGGTCAAACTTTAATATAAATAAATTAAGATTTGATATAAATGAGTTGAGCTAAGATCAAATATTAAGCCAAATTTGTTTAAAATTCATGGTGTTTGAGTTTGACTCGTATTTAATTTGATATATTTCAAGCCAAGCTCAAGTTAAACGACTATAGGATTAAAATTTTTCTCTCAATACTATATAAATTTAATGTGACATTAATAGTATTTATAAGCCGAATCGAACCGAATATTTTTACGAATTTGAACATATCGAGTTCGAGTTTCAAGCCGAGTTGAACTGAACTCTCCTTAACTCAAGCTCCGTTCGTTGTTCAACGAATTTATCTATTTCGAGCCGAGTATTTTTTTGAGCACAAAATTGACGAGCATGAACCGAAGTGAGCCAACCCAAATATAAAAAGCTTGCAAGTAGGCTTGGATTATTTACACCCCTACATCTTCCCAAGAGAGTGAATTGGCAACCAAAAAATGGCTTCGATTGAAAGACTTCGCAATGGGCCTATAGATGGGCCTTAGGTCATAGCAGAAAAGGCCCAATAACCCATTAATGGCGGGGTAGTCTAGTCTACTTCTCGCGGGAAGACAGAACAGCCGCCGACGAAGATATGGCCGGCGACTACCTGCCAGATTCCGCCGGCGAGCGCCGGATGCGGCTTGTGGCCGTCCTGCTGTTCGCCCTGCTGTTGCGGTCGGCGGTGTCGTTGCATTCGTACTCCGGCGCCGGCCGGCCGCCGATGTACGGGGACTTCGAGGCGCAGCGGCACTGGATGGAGGTGACCGTCAACTTGCCGGCGGGTTCATGGTACCGGAACTCGTCGGATAACCCGATGGGGTATTGGGGTCTGGACTACCCGCCTCTCACCGCCTACCAGAGCTTGGTTCATGGCCTCCTCCTACGCCGCTTGCACCCGCCCTCCGTCGCTCTTGTTTCGTCCCGCGGCCATGAGTCGCCCTTTGGGTACTTAATAAACGATAAACGATCTCTTTTTCTAATTCCCGAATTCCAAAACCTGTGAATTTGATATGGTAGATATTATATGTTTGTAAAATTTGTCTCTTTTTTGTCATTGGAGTTCTCTGATTGATTATAATTTTTTCTTTTAAGTTTACAATGTTACTGGTGATAATAATATGCTTATTGTCTCTTTCCAATTTCCATTTATTATTTAACAACATTCGATGTTGTTTTCTTTAAGTATTAGATTTTCTTGCAGTTTGTAACTGGCCAGGCATCATTATTGAGCTGGCTTGCAGTTGGCTCTTGACTAAGAGATGCTTGATTATTTGGTGTTTTGTTTGCTGGTGTATGTTTCAGTATCAGATTTACTCGTAGTTTATGATTGAACTGTGGTCATTTTGAACCTAACTTGCAGTTAGCTTTGATTTCAGAGATGGTTGATTAGATGATTCTTTTTT
Organism: Piper longum; assembly: GCA_032619315.1. Taxonomy (NCBI): domain Eukaryota; kingdom Viridiplantae; phylum Streptophyta; class Magnoliopsida; order Piperales; family Piperaceae; genus Piper; species Piper longum. The sequence continues at coordinate 18,898 of JAVDBV010050552.1, forward strand.
TTGTTGGTACGTGTTGCAGAAAGTTGCTTATGAGATGGACCGTCTTATCTTCAGATATACTAATTTTCTTCCCAGCGGCTTTATGGTTTGTAATTGTGTATTGTCGACGGCATGGCAGAGGTGATGCTGCTATTTGGCTGCTTGCTGTTATTCTACTGAACCCTGCATTGATCATAATTGATCATGGCCATTTTCAGGTACTCAAATAATTGTTTGCATTTTATTAATGTTGGGCAGACACTAAGAAATGTAGGCTTTGTTGTTCGGTTGGTGGCTCAGTACAACTGTATAAGCTTGGGTTTCACTGTTGGAGCTGTTGCAGCTATCCTTGCAAAGCATGAGGTTGTGGCTTCTTTTCTTTTCTGCCTTGCACTCAATCACAAACAGGTAACTTCTGTTTTGATGGAAACAACATTATTTGCCTCAAAATATTGCTAAGGGCATTATGAAAACACTAGGTTGGGATTATGTTACCTTCTGAAACAGTAAGTATAAAAAATTAAAAAACATTGCAGATGAGTGCATACTTTGCACCTGCCTTTTTTGCGCATTTGCTTGGGAAATGCCTTCAGCGCAAGCATCCAATCATAGAGGTGATGAAACTGGGTTTGGTGGTAGTGGGTACTTTTGCTGTTATTTGGTGGCCGTACCTCTTCTCTTTAGAAGCTGTTCTAGAGGTAGATCAACACTTTTTCCTTTTTATTTGCACATTTATGCATTACTCTTTCTGCGTTGGGAGTTTTTATATGAAGTGTAAATGTGGTAACTTTGTTATTTCTGTTAAAGGTCCTATCCCGATTAGCTCCTTTTGAAAGGGGGATATATGAAGATTATGTTGCTAATTTTTGGTGTGCTACATCAATCGCCATAAAATGGAAGAGACTGTTTACAACCCAAGCCTTAAGGTTATTTAGTTTTGGGGCCACTCTTTTTACCCTTTTACCATCAGTGCTTCAACAAGTAAGAGCTCCCAGTGATAAAGGCTTCCTGTATGCACTTCTGAATAGTGCCTTGTCGTTTTATTTATTCTCTTTCCAGGGTAAGCTTTGTGCTTTGTAACCTTGTTTATTCTTGTACCTGGTGGCATTTTACACCATGTTTACCCTATAAGATACTTATTTTGGAATGTGGAATTTGCAGTCCATGAAAAGTCAATTCTTCTGCCTCTATTACCTGCAAGCCTTCTTGCATTGGAAGAACCATCTATCTTTCGCTGGTTCATGTACTATGCAATGTTCTCTATGTTCCCACTTATTCGACGAGATACTCTGGTTCTTGCATATGTTGCTCTTCTAGCTCTCTTTGCGCTGGTTTATAGTACTCCTGGACGGCCCACGATCAAGGAAACGTTCACATCTGTATCATGGAAATGGTTTCTGGCATTGCCTTTCTTTGGATCTATTGTTATTCATATATTCTATATGTGCATGAAGCCTCCCGAGAAGTATCCTTTCATTTTTGAAGCTTTGATAATTATGTTATCCTTTTGCCATTTCCTGTTGATTGCTGGCTATTCCAATGTAAGGCAGTTGATGTTGTCTAAATTATATAATCAAAGAGAAAAGGAAAAGAAGGACCTTTAATCTCTTATCTGGAGGAATGCTCCGATTTTCAGCTCTGTAAGTTTTGCTAGTTGTGGTACTTAGAGAAAGTTAAATCCAAAGGATCTCTTTGCAATTTTGCAAGTGTTTCTTTCCATGTATTTTTAATGTATTGGTTGAAGTACAATGTCATTTCAATGTATTGGTTGAAGGTAAAATAAACGCTCTCCTCTACGATTGTTGTGTTTGAAGCTAATTGAGATGTTGGGAGAAGACTTCTTGAACCATTAATGAAGCGTCAAGTAGCAGCAGTTTGTCACACAATTTTACGTAATGATGCATGAATCTGTTTTTTGGTGGGATAAATGAATGTTGAATTGTAAAACCCACGATTCGAGTCAGGGTTTTATATTTAGAACCGGTCGGTTCGACCGTTATTTTCGAGTCGAGTATGTTTCAGAACACGTGTACTGAGCCGACGCCAGTCCCGTGTATGAGTTACGAGGGGTCATGTGTACCCAAGTATATGATGATAACGTCATGAATACAGCAGAAAAGAATGAGTTATCAGAATATATGAGAGTATGCAGTCCAGTTTTTTTTTAATTATGTACTTTGATCGTAGAATTAGTTTTAGGCCGTTTACCGCGTTAGGACGCGTTACGGGCAGCTTGGGTGGGTTCATAGTTATAGAGCATGTCATTTTGATTTTTATGTGTTTATTTTATTTTATGGGAATTTTCCCGATTTTTCTAGATTTTTTTTAGATTTTATTACGAGTAGATAATTATTTTGAC
>JAVDBV010050557.1:0-11176 GCA_032619315.1 Piper longum
GTAACATGCTGGTTTGGTTCACTATGGTGAACCGGATTTGGGGTGTTACAGGAAGCGGCGACGGCGGTAGCCATAATAGGGAGGATAGCTAGGGTTTTTGGAAAAGGAGAGGATGCGTCGAGGGTGAAAATATAATTCAATGAAAAACTTGTAAATATTATTTAACTCGGCTCCGGCTCGAGTAAAAAATAATAAATACGTTATAATAAATCCTAAAAAAATCTGGAAAAATTGGGAAAATTCCGTAAAAATAAAACATATACAACAACATCATAATGACATACTCTATAACATCAACCCACCTAAGCTGTCCGTAACGTATTCTAATGCGGTAAACGACCTAAAACTAATTCTACGATCTACTATATATAATAAAAAAATATTATATATTTCTATATATTCTAATAACTCATTCTGCTATATTTATAACGTATCATCATATATTTGGGTATGCATAACCCCTCATACCTCATACACGTGACCGACATCGGCTTAATATATGTGTTATGAAATAAACTCGACTCGAAATAGTATTTTGAATATAAAACTCTGACTCAAATCATGTGTTTTTCACAATGTATGTGCACATGTAGAATAATAATGGTGGTTGTCTTTTTTCCACTTCCACGAATATTATGAGTGACATATCAATGAAAACCCGGTCTTCTAAAAGTGAATGAAGGCAGTAGCTGCAAAGCCTTTATTTTCTTTTCACCCTTTTTTTTGAGGAATATAAAGGCTTTGCTTTGGAAAAGGAAAAGAAAAAAAATTAGAAAAAGAAAGCTCCTGGCTCACCATCAATGTAAGGCCCAGATAGAAAACAATATCAAACTTTATATTATTTTGGGAGTACGAGTATGAGAATATGGAAAGGTACTCGAGCTTTTCCGTAAAACGAAGTTGTTGGAACCAGCTCGTCGAAGAATTGAAAGATACTTGGCCATTATGGGATTCAATTAGAACCACACGTTGATCAACTTAATCGGACTGATATAGAGGTCGAACCATGTCCTTTAACTTGTGACAACGACCTTGCTATGAAGATGGCAACCAACACAACCAGCTAACGACAGATAGCACTGAGGATCAAGGACTGTGATGCTTGTTGGAGTGGCCCAATTCGTCAATGTTTGCAATTTGCAAGACAAAAGGAAAGAAAAGAAAAGAGAAGATCAAATTTGTTAGAGGTCGGTGGGAATCGCATATGTCCAAACAGGAAAAGACCGTTCTCAGGGGCATTCTATGTTGTGCCTTGGACGCTTGTTTGGACACAATACGAAGTAAAAGCAAAGAGCTCCAATCTTGTTATACAACAATCGTCTTAACTGTGAACATCTATATTTTGGAAGAATGTATTTTTGGTGTTATTTATTAAATGAAATAAAAAGGCAGTGGGCAATTTTTAATTTTCATATTCATAGTACTTAATCTTTTGCAACTTTTGTAGCGGTTTTATACTTTTAAATATTGAGGTTTCGATACCCAACTCAGGGCATAAAGCAGCATCATTTCATCTAATGTTTGCTCGTTCAAGAATCAAGAGCCAACTCTGTGATATCTCTCAGTTGACTTGCGCGTAGCTTATTAATATGCTTTTAAAAAGTGAAAACGGGGAAGGAGGGCATCGGTCAAATTTCTAAGCTGCTTGTGAATCGTGGTCGTCAATGCGAAAGGAAAGATCAAATGTCAAACAAATTAGCTGCAGGTTGCTAACCAGTATATTTTTCTTCATTGATTTTGACCTCCTGTTTGTCAATGGAGAGCTACCGAAATTGAACGACGTTATGTTCAATATTTCTGAGATAACATATCCAACTTTATCGTCACTTCACTCGTTAGAAAGACCATACTGCATGTCTTTGGTCAAAACCAATTGGCCTTTTATTAGAACCTTACATTAAGAGCTGCTAATCTTTTTTTAAGGAGCTCAGATTCCAGTCCATGGACCTTTTGGCACCGAAGAACCTTCAAGTTTAAGAAAACAACCCTTAATTAAATAAAGTTTTGGGATTAACTAAGATATATTTCATTATTTTTATATTCAATCTAAAAAAATGATCTCTCGTTGTCTTGGTAGACTAATGCCGCCTTAAGACTAGAAGGTTAAAATTCTAACTGCTTTATTAAATTTGAGGTTATAATTTAAATTTATTTATTTTCAAGTTTGAACGAGCTCGGATCTAAACCAAACTCCAACCAACTTTGTCATCTTATTTATTCGTATTTCATTCAAACTATATTGTATAACGATTAATTTTTTTTATTATATGTATATTTTCCATATTTTTTATTGTATATATTAAACTATCAACCTACATGTCATTGTCTGACTAACTAAGCAGATTAGGTTGCATGCCTACTTATCGTCTTTACCATAATCACGTAATTTTGGCTCATAGTAAGACTGCATGTGGTTTGTCGATTTACAATTTTATTTACCGTTTCAAAATAAATTAAAATAAAATGATTAAATATTTTTTAATTGATTAAAAAATAATAAATTTAACCAAACTATTTTTATCTTTAAATGATAGTGGAAGAAGCCTCTTCCTCTATCATTTTATCGATTTCTTATTTTATTTATTTTTAAAAATAAAAAAATTTATATACTTATTATATGATCTAAGTGATACTAATTAAATATTATATTTATTAATATTTTTAAAATAAAAATATAATAATATTACTATTTATTCATATTAATCAATCTAATTATATTTTATTACTATATTTAATTAAAATTTTATATTACTATATTATTTTAATAGTTAATTTAATATAAATATATGATCTAAGTGATACTAAATTTATGATTTTAATAAAAATTTTGTGATAGTAAAGACTTATTTTATTTAAATTAAAATTTACGAATGGTTATTTGTTAACCGTCGTCAAAACGGTCAAAATTTGGTCGAAAATTATGTTAACGATTTAATAATAATTATTGGTCAAGATATTCATAAATAATGATAAATCACTTCTACAAAACCACGCTCCTAACTCTTGGTCGTTTACGAACGCGGGCAACTAACGACGTGAGTCTGCGGGCGTTAGAGTGACCGACGCGTATGTTTGTCATCGTAGCGTTTGCTTTTGGCTGGCGTAGAGTTCATATCCACTCCTCCCCCTTCCATGGCCGTGCACCTCTCCTCTTCTTCTTCTTCTTCTTCTTCTTCTTCTTCTTCCTTTCCTCGGATCGCCGCCTCCTCCTCCTCCTAGCCTTCAGAGTACGGCGTCATCCTCGACCCCCAAATTCTTCTTCTTCCTTTTGTCCGCAAGAAATTGAGCTTAAAACGACGGAGAACGGCGGGTTTGGCCGTGTTAGATCTGAATTGGTTAAGGGTCGTTGGTAGTTCTCCGGCGGTGGACTGGGATGATCGGTTTTTATTGATTTGAGCTGGATTTTCTGAGAAAGGTGAGCTCTTTTGTTCTTGTTTTAATGCGTGTGTTGGATCAGGTGGCTTGTCTTTCGTGTGTGTGAATTTTTTCTTTTTTTGGTATGTGAAAATTGGTCAATTTTTGTTTTTTAAAGGTTCTTTTTGCTTACATCTTTGTTTTTGTTGATATGTGATTAATGTCTGCCTGTTGACTTTCTTGCTCCTTGATCCACTGCTACATTAGAGGAACATTTGTAAAATCTCCGATGGATGTGATTGACATGGTTTCTCGCACTCTCAACAGAATTGCTTGTTTTGTTTTGGCAATTGGTTGTTTTATATGGATCATGGTATATTGGATGATCAGCTCAGTTTTTAGATGACAACCATTATCATTTCTTGAACTTATGTGCCCTTGTTTGCGTAATTCGCCTTGTATTGTAAGAAGATCTTGTGTATTAAACATTGTTGCTCAGTGTTGTAAGATCTTTTATATTAACCATTGTTGCTCAGTGTTCTTAACAATATATGGTTTGAGCTTAGGAAAATGTCATTTTTTTATCCGTATGTTAACTTCTTTAGCCGACGTATCTTTTTTTCCCCCCATACAGGTGACGAGAAGATGCAATTGGGCAATCGGATTCTCTCCTATGAAAGAGCAAGAATTATAACTTTCTTTTTTAAAACACTGACACTTTTCAGTGCGCTTTTGTAATAAGTTTTTGTATATAGTATAAATTGGTGTACACTACTATATTTGAGTTTCTTTGGGTGTAGTGGGTACTGTTGCTTCCTTCTGGATGTGGAAACATTCGGGGGACTTTTGGATGAGATGAAGGATGTTATCAGGATTGATGAACCTTCTAAGTGCCTGTTGGCGACCTTCGTCTGACCAATATGTTCATAGAGGTTCAGACGCTGTGGGTCGTCAAGATGGACTTCTTTGGTACAAGGATACTGGCCACCATGTGAATGGCGAGTTTTCAATGGCCGTTGTTCAGGCTAACAACTTGCTTGAAGATCAAAGTCAAATAGAATCTGGTCCTTTGAGCTCTCTTGAATCAGGTCCTCATGGAACATTTATTGGAGTATATGATGGTCATGGTGGCCCTGAGACATCACGATACATAAATGACCACCTATTTCATCACCTCAAGAGTAATAACTTTTATCTAGAAAATATAAGTCTTATATTATGTTCTTTTTCTGTTTCGTGGTCAAATATTCCAATAGTAGCTGTGATGATGTTTTAGGTTTGTATTTTAGAGCTGGAGTTTTCTCCCTCGCTTTCCTTACTTGCATGTTGAGATTGTGATCCTATTATTCTTTTTGATAACACTGGTTTTTTTGGCAGTAGCATCAACCATTTGGCTCAATGTTATTACAGCTTTTTGGGCTGATTAATTAATTCGCTTTTGTTATGTGGTTACACAATTCCTTATGATAAAAAGAAGATGGTGGTGACTAGGATTGAATTCTGAAATAAAGAAACTGCTGTTTGTTCAATAGAGATGCCTTTTGAGGATATAAGCCTTGTTCCTTCCAGGATTTACATCGGAGCATCAAGACATGTCGACAGATGTTTTAAGGAAGGCATTCCAAGCCACTGAAGAAGGGTTTTTCTCCATAGTATCCAAGCAGTGGCTCACTAAACCCCAGATTGCTGCTGTTGGGTCCTGCTGTCTGGTAGGAGTGATCTGCGGTGGAACACTCTATGTAGCAAATGTTGGAGACTCACGCGCTGTTTTAGGAAGACTTGTTCGAGCGACTGGAGAGGTTCTTTCTCTTCAGCTCTCAGCTGAGCATAATGCTGCCATCGAATCAGTGAGACAGGAGTTGCATTCTTTGCACCCTGATGATTCACAGATTGTGGTGTTGAAGCACAATGTTTGGCGTGTAAAGGGTCTTATACAGGTATCATTCATCCAGTTCTTGTTCCCCGTTCCTGTATGTCAGTATGCACATTTTATTCGTGGTTATTGATTAATAGATTTGGCACTCTAGCCGAACCGGTGCCTTGTTAGCATGTTACACTTTTGCATGACTTCCGTCATCATGACCTGCAAGAGAATGTAGGGGGACATCCTACTCTCTTCCTTTATTATAACATGTATGAGAGTAGTGGGGGACTACCCAATCACTCCCATCAATTCCACCCATCTGGAGCTCAATTATATGCATCTTCATTCGCCCTATATGAGATTTTCATATTTTGCTAAGAGTATTTTTTTTAGTCTAATTTTAATGCATGTTGCTTTCCTTTTACCTCGGTGGAGGTTTGCATCAGGAAGGTTATCTGATTCAGTATGTGTTTTTTCACATATATTCTGAACTATCTTTTGTATAGGCAATAGTCAATTTTGACACAAATCCTCACATTGACCACCTCACCCCAGCCAAGCTGGGACAAGGTGTTAGATTATGATGCAGGCAGTTCTTTGGTTTGTTTCTTGAGATAATGGAATTGCAGATGGTTGCTTGGCAGATGTTTTCACCATGTATCGTTGTTTTTCAGGTAACAAGATCTATTGGTGATATTTATTTGAAAAAGGCTGAATATAATAAAGAGCCGTTATTTGCAAAATTTCGGCTCCGAGAACCTTTCCGTAGACCCATTCTGAGCTCTGAGCCTTCAATTTTAGTCCATCCCCTTCAGCCTCACGATCAATTTATCATTTTTGCATCTGATGGGCTCTGGGAACATTTGAGCAATCAGGAAGCGGTTGATATTGTTCAAAACCATCCTCGCAATGTAAGATAGCTTCCAACCCAATTAATTTCTGTTTTAGTTCTTTGATCAATGTATCATTGATAATGCAACATACAAAACGTCTATTAATAGTAGACCCAAGTTTGGCATATTGCTTTTAAGATTTTTTTCATATTGAGACCTTGTTAGGAATTTGCAAGTACTGGTTCTAAAAAAAATGTACTGCACCGTCATAAATAAACATGATAACTTTGACTCTAGCTTCATGAGTCCAATAATGAACTGCACAACTTGCTATGCTCCAATAGTTTGAAAGTTGGGGGTTTATGATGCTCCCATAATCTTTTTAAAGGGTGTTATTCGGTCCACATTTATGGGTTCAGATGCTTGCCTTTTTTTTTCTAAAACAATCTCGTGATATTGTTCCGATACCTGTGGAATCTTGGCCATGCCTGTTCCATATTTATATTAGTAATAGGATGTAATGAAGATGTTCTGCTGTTGGGTCTTCTTTTTTGTCTATTTGATCTTTACAGAACCCACGACTTCTTGTACAGTCATTTCAGTTTTCTTGTGGCTCGGAGCAAAACTTGAGATCGCCCAATCTTTATACTCCATTGTTTGGCTTTCAGAGAATGTACAATGTTTACCAAGCTTGCAATTATCTCTCTTTTATTGTCTACTATCTTTTACTGTCCGATTACATTAGCTAAGGATTCGTTAAATTACTTGGGAAATCCACCATGATCATTTAATGCTTTCCCAAACTTCAGCATTTCTGCTGCATGCTAGTAACTGCCTGTCCTCTTGTGCTAATTTCATCTTGCAGGGAAGCGCTCGGCGGCTAGTCAAAGCTGCGTTGCTGGAAGCCGCAAGGAAGAGGGAGATGCGATACTCCGACTTGAAGAAAATTGACCGGGGTGTTCGTCGGCACTTCCACGACGATATCACAGTAGTAGTTGTTTTCCTTGATACTAATCTAGCGAGCAGTGCTAGCTCGGCGAGGGGGCCTGTTTTGTCCCTGAGAGGGGGCGGGGTCATCCTAACTCCCAGCACCCTGGCCCCTTGTTCCACGCCTATATAACATAGCAACTTTAACTGGGTTTTTGGAAGCCAATGCTCATGGCTTCCTCTCCTTATTAGGTATTTATGTAGTTGTATAATGAGCAACACCCCTACTGTCTATGTGGGATGAAGGAAAGAAAACCCTGAGGAGCTACCTCTTCATACTCTTTCCAATGTAAGCTTATTATCAAACGTTAATGTGCAAAAATAACCTCTTTATCTATGCAGCGGTGTTTAGAAAACACCTTGCAGATGCTGTAGCGTATAGAATTCAAGAATCGTCGGAATACAGAGATACCAGCGATGTCTTGGGTGACATAACTGCATTTACATCCTAGCTAGCAGGTCTTACTATTACACGAGCACTTGACCACCTCTGGAAATGCGGGGGTTTCGTACATGTGTGAGTTTGCTCTGTTGTGATGAAGGACATCCAAGGTCAGTAATGCAGTGAAATCAAAATTGGGACATTTGAAATTTGGTCTTACCAATGGGCCAATCTTAAGGGGGGTTCCTTGGCACGAGTTTTGGGCTGCCAGCAGCGTCAAGTGGGCCGAACTGGGCCCAGTGGAGATTATTGTTGTTTTGACCAAAATGTACGTATATGGATGTACTTGTGTAAATATTTATAAATTATAATACATTATTATTTTATTATAAAAATAGAAAGTTGTTAATTTTTATCTGACTGTGTGCGGTCAGACGTTTTCTTGTGGCCTTTATCTGGCCGTGCCTTGGACTCGTCAGGTTTTTCAGGCTTTGGGCCTGGAAACTTGTGCCCTGTCACGAGGGGTAGTTTCGAAACACAAATGTTTTTTAATGCCCTCCTCGGCCTGCTTGCCGGGGTATGGGCTCGGCCCATGTATATATATATATATTTTTTAATTTGGGTTGCTTAATTAAAAATACGGCCTAAATTTATTTTTTTAAAACCTTGACACGGTCACTAAGAGTTTCCACCTTTTCTAACTATAGCCATTGTATTAATAAGGTTTATATTAAAGATATTGAGGTAGTTAGGAAGAATTATTATTATTTTATCACAACTAATTATAATAAGTAATTATAAGATTAAAAAATATGTATTATTATTATTTGTTATTAAGAATAATCATAATACACCAAGTCAAATCATGACCTTGTAGTTAAGCGTGGGTGCAGATGTCTATATTATCGAGTCCAACCAAAGTTCGAAGTACATTTAATTTAATTTAATTAATAAATTTGATCGAATAAAAATAAGTTAAGTATGAACATTTTTTTGTCCAACAAAACGATCGAGTGAGTGTCTTATATTTTATATCAATAATGTAATGCCTTCAACATTTGTGAGGTTAAATTTGTATTTTATAAAAATTTTAAATTATTATATATATATATATATATATTATATATATATATTAAAATTAATTAAGTTTATATATATAATTGATATTTAATATTTAAAATGACCTAAAATGACTTACGTAGAAAGAAGATAAAAGTCATCCTCGTATTTAAGAATTTAGAGAAAAATATTTACAACAATAATCATATCAAACTATTACTATATAGTTAAAATTCTCTCCATTAGTATTAATTTACTAAATTTTTAAAATTTAGCTCCTATATATTTCTAAATATTTGACATTAAAATACAACAATATTACGTATACTTCTAAGACAAAATATTATAGTAATTGATTCTTTATCTAATATTTTACAAAATATACATGAAAAAATTACAAAAAAGTTAATTACTTTTAAAAATATTTTATAAATATTATAAGAGTAGAAATTAAAAATAACATTCTCACATATTTATTATAGACATGAAGATGTTAAAATCTTATCTCTATCAACAAAGTCATCAATATCTTTTCATTTTTTGATATTCATTATTCTAAGCAAATTTAATGATGAACTTGATTGTTTCTCTACAAGTAAAAAAATATAGTAGTAAAAGAAGAGTATATGCAAAAAAAATCAAAAATAGAAAATGCATGGATATAGAATATGAATTACCTTTATTTTCGATCATCAACTAATTTTGGACATATATCTCAAAACTTCAAATATTTTTGGGGTCAAACTATTCTTAATTGATCTAATTATTTGTTTTCTAATGCTGAATGGTGAGGGTTAGTTTATATAAGAATAGCTAAAACATTTTGAGTATTTTGTTTTCTAAAATAAGATATTTAATTATGTCCAATATCCAGTATAATAATATATCAAATTATTAATCTATTCCATCGATAAAAATAATAGTTGGTTCATCTAAATAATTTTAAAAATCAGTTCTGTTAATTTTTTTATGAATATTCCATAATTAACTTATTTACTTCTTACAATCTATTACTTAAACTTTTAATATGATAAACACTATGAATTTTTAATTCTAATAAAGGATTTATTTAACGGACATCTAGTCATAGATTTTACATTAATTTTATTTTTTTGAATATTTTTATTATAATATAATACTTATTTATTTAATTTTACCCAAAATTAAATAGATAATACCTTGTCCGATGTGATGCCCCCCTTCCTCGTATTTGGGGCTTGATATTCATCCTCAAGGTTAGAAATTCAAGCCCCACCGACCACCATGCTGGAGATTCATTTTTAACACTCCCAACCCCTCTGATTTGAAGGGAACGGGACCCGGTATTTTCGGTATAATTTTGCTCTAACCTTTTATTGGAAAATACATTAAAAAATTGGATTCGTTTGCGTAGAATCAAATTGTATTGGACAGGATTTGATTTTGGTACCCGTTACACAGAGTCGGACCAAGTCAGGCCGATCCGTATTTAAAATTATATCTGTCCCTGACGGTCACTAATGAGTAATAACCAAACAAACGGCTGATTATTTATGGATCTATATTGTATCTATTCATTCACTTTGCGGTAATCGATGAATCTGATCGATTAATGCACATAATTGGCTTCTTGTCGATGAAACTTTATTAATGAAAAGCCGAGATATATAGGGGATTAAAACCCATCGCATCGTATGAAACATCCTTCATATGGGATTGGATTCTCCTCCTAGAATGAAATGGTTAATGTTTTTCTCACTTGCTGCATGTAGTTAGGGGTGTAAACGATAGTCAAGCTATATTGAGTTGAGTAAAGATATTTTTGAATTTAGTTTAATTTTTTATAAGTATAGTTGAGCTTGTTTGAGTGCTCGACAAACTTTAACATATTATAAGTCAAGCCGAATTTATTCAAAATTTATAATATTTAGACAAGGTTCATACCTAGCTCAATATGTTTTCGAATTGAGCTCGAGGCAAACGAATGTTTGTGCTTCGTTCATATTCAACTTATATATATATATATATATATATATATATATATATATATATATGATTAATTTTTTTCAACACTATATAAGTTTAATGTGACTGCAATAATATTAACGAAACGAGTCGAGCCAAATATTTTTAAAATTTGAATATATTAAGCTCAAGTTTCAAGTTAAGCTGAGCCGAGTATTCGTTAACTCAAGTTCTATTTATTTTTCAACTAGCTATTTATTTTGAACTGAATATTTTTTTCAAATATAAAATTAATGAACATGAATTCAAGTTAATTGAGCTAGACATAAAATACTTACAAGTATGTTTGACTTATTTACATGAGAGTGGCCTAACACAAAGGGTCCACATCTATAAATGGCCCAAGCAGTTTGGGGGATCCGCCCTTGATCATATGATGAGTCTGTGTCTATCCCTTCCATTAAAGCAATGGTTCCTATAGTTGCAGGAATTGGCTCGGGAGTGATCCAAGCCAATTTTATCGTCGAATTGGTCAGGGCAAATCGGGAGCCGAAGTGGCCGATTTATCCCGATTTTGACCGATTTAAAATTGGTTCGGAATCGGGGTGAATCGAGGAAAATTAGTTTTTATTGATAAATTATTAAAATTCCTTAGATATAATATTAATTCAATTATTTAAATATAGATAAAATTAGAATTGAAATTTTAAAAACCTAAAATTACCCCGACAGTGGCAACGACGGTGACTGGGT
>JAVDBV010050558.1:0-10885 GCA_032619315.1 Piper longum
GTTGGCCGGCGGAGGCGGACATGCGGACGGCGGAGATGGGACGACGGAGGTGGTGGCCGGCGGCGGAGGGGAGGAGGAGGAAGCCGGCGGCGGCGGCGGCGGCGGACTTGGAGAGAGCTCGGCCGCTGCCGCTCATCTCCTTCAACAAGTGGAGTCCACTGCTTTAGAACTCTCTTGATCCAAATATTTAGTAAGAAAGTATTATTATTATCTTATTTAATTATTTATAATAATTATTTTATTTATGTAAGACTATTATTTAATTCATTAATTTTTTTTAATAAAGTATTATTTACACTTTGTTATTTCATGATTCGTAAACCTAATTGTAATAATATTCATCATTTTACACATTGAACTCAAGGCTGTTTTTTTTTGAAAAAAATTGATGTATTTATTCTTCTTTAAGAAGTATATATTAGTCAAGCTTTTTATTGAATCAAATATTAATCCAAATCAAGTTTCACCAATTTTACAACCTTAATTTATAATTAAAAATTACGTCCTGGAGGGTTCTTTCACTGGGAAGGAAAGGGAGATAATCAGCTCGATTAGAAATTTGATATTTTGTAAATAAAAAATACCCTTTTCATCATTTTTATTGAAGGAACACAGATAGCATAAGAATTGAATTTCATAATCACTTCAAACAAAAATAAAGTGATCCTGAATTTTTAATTTTTAATGACATAAAGAAAATGGGATATAATACTTGTCAAACTAAAATTTGTGTTTTGACTATGCTAAAGGAAGATATTAGATAAATAAAAAATAAAGTAGCTTAATCTCATTTTCAAAGCAAGCAAGTAGTCTGAAATACAACAAACTAAATTCTGCTTAACTTGCTCTATGAAGAAATTTTAGATGACACACAAAATGTTGTTGACGCCTGTGTTTATTATTTTTATATGTATACAAAATAATAGTCACAAATGCCTTCAACATCGAAGCTTTCATCGCAAAAGAGACATTGTTTTATATTTGTGTTTGCTGTTTTGTCCGTGAAGAACACATACTGGCGTTGGATAATCAGAGAGTGGTACAAAATTCATGTCCATCAACTCAGACTTGCTGAGATGAACACACACATAAAAATTTGGATTGATCACAACTTCATCTTTTGTGTTGGTTAGTAATTACAACATTTTAGCATTCACCTATCCAGTAGGACCCAGAAAGATGCTCACTCAAGTTTCGATATTTGTTTCCTCGTCCATTCTGAATTTCAGAATCAACCTGCACCTGCACCATCTTACCTCTTCATGCTGAGTCAGTTTTTTCATTATCACAGTTAGATTATAACAATGAAATGAAAGAAATTTTACCACTGTTTTGTCAAAGTTTTGTGCATCAGACAGCATAAGCTCGCTGGAAGGAGGGCTGCTCCTCTCATATCCCAGAGATCTTGCACATTTGCAGATGAAAAGCAGAAGAGAGAAGCCCAACAAAATCATAGCAATGAACTCTATAATGATCATTGACCCAAGCACTGTGAAAAAATAGAAGTCATAATGCAGTTCTAACTTGTAACCACTAATAAGTCACTCCAAATCTATTGCGAAGTGAAGAATTGTGAACTTACAATGCGCGACACTTGACTTCATTGGCCTTGTTCTAATGAGGTTTATAGTAGCTTGAGTTTGAAGAGGCAATGACATGTCTTGAAGGCACTCAAAATAGCATCCATAATTTCCAAGATCATTTACACTGATGGTTAAAACAGCTTGCCCAGCACCCTACATGGAAGAAATGGAAATGGGTGTCGACGGTTTTGTGTCAAATTTTTTTTTTTTTAAAACATGGTGATGCACTAGTTGAACTTGTTAGAATTAGTACACTGACTTCAAATTTAAGCTGTTGAAGGACATTGTTGCAGTCCACGAGTGTGCAATAAAATCTGATCCCTTTTCCCCTTATCACAACCTGTTTGGAGATTGCAACAAAAGCTAGAAGGGGCTGCCAGTGATACTTGCTCTCCAGGATTAGCTCTGTTGTGTTAATCAAATAAGCAGGCAAAGTTGTCATCACAAGGCCAGCATTGACCTCAATTGAGAGCCTGACAACAAATTCGGATTTGTCACCTGAAAAAAAATTGCAATGAAAGAAATGTGAAGGATCATGGCAAGTGAAACATTCTCCATTCACAGAGAAATAAAGAACAAACAAAGACTTGCAGAAAAAAAAGACCTGGGAAGTTCATGTAATCAGGATCTCCGACAATTTGTTCGCCCTGATTGTCGCGGTTAAACAGTTTTGAATAACCTGTACCATCCTTGTCTTCCAAGACTATATACTCAGGCACAAGAATGAAAGGTGGATCATTTATTGGTTTCACAAATATAGGAACGAGACCAAACTGTTCTCCATGTTTGTTCTTCATAGTAAATGTGATATTATCAGCTCCATGGAAGTTTTCATCTCTGAAAAAAAAAAAGAGAAGTGCAACAAAAGTTACATGAAATTTGAGTTTGAGAACGTTGGCTGCAAAATGTGAATTGAACAACAAAGGTAGATATCACTTGTTAAAACCTACCCAAGATATTGAATGAGTCTGAGCATATAATTAAGAACTTGTATGCGCCCTACTAGAATCAAATCTTTTCCTTCTTGTTCACTACTAATTGAAAACTCACTTTCGCGTGGCTTCCAAAACTGCATTGGTGATGGAGCAAAATACACCCTACCATGTTCTGATCTGAGGTGAATGAATATATTTTCGGAAGGGTCTGAATATTTTATCTCAAATCCATTGGAGCCACTACAAAAATAGGCATATAATGAGAATAACAAAGCCAAACTACACCTACATCGATGGATTGACCTATACACAACACAGTAGCTACTTACTACTGAAATGACATCTCCTTGGCTACATAAACATCATAATATTTATTTAAACAATACCTGAATCTGAGACTAATTTTATCTTCAGTGGCTATCAGTTGACTGGGCAAAGACACAAATTGCGGTGGACTGATTAATACGGAGATGGTAACTGTGCCTGTAGCAGTATTCATGTTCACATCACTGATACTATAAGAGAATGAATCATTTCCAAAGAAACCTTTGTAAGGAGTATATCTGAACAGATGCTCCTGGTGAATAAGTGATCCATGATGCGGCTGTCGAAGAGTAAAGGGGAAACAATCTTTCATGGTTCAATCCACAGCTTTAAGCATTGTTTCAGAACTTCATTTATTAGAATCTCAAAGATGTAAGAAAAAAAGAACTTACTAAATCTCAAAGATGTAAGAAAAAAAGAACTTACTAAAGAAAAGTTAACAATACTTCTATTCCCCACTGGAAAGTGGTCATTTTCCAGAACATTGAATGCAATTGATTGATTCTCCCAAACAGTTATCGTATCATTAACAGCCTCAGGAAAATATTCTTCTACAAAAAAACAAAAATATCATTGTTATAAACCATGAAGAGAGAAATGAACAGGAAACAAAAACATCAGAAACTTAAGCTAAGTTCAGTGAAAAGACGTGCTCTGGATAACATTTATCACTTACTTCTGTATGCATTGATCTCAAATGGGCAAGAAGCCAATTTTTCTCCCTCAAAGAGAACACTGATATTAAATACTCCTGTGTCCTTTGCCAAATAATAACCTAGATATGTTCCATCTCCTCTGTTCTCAAATGACCAATTCAGAAAAAGCGATCCGCCGGCAAAACCAAAATCAAAACTAAGCTTGGATTGCTGGGATGTAACAGGATTTGAAAAACGGTCCATAAGTTGCACTGTGACTTCATTTCTAACAAGTCTCAACACTTTTGAAGCATATGTCAAAACTCTTGAGGCTGAAGTGTCAACCCTATCTGAATGGACATTTAAGCAAACTGTTAACAGGCAAAATAGAAGGAATGTTAAAAAAAAAAAGGTCTCAAGATTACAAATCATGAAAGGCTTACCTGGTGATACCTCTACTGTGTAAGGACGGCCACCATTTAATGGAATGTTTCCACAAAATACCCATATGTCATAGCTTCCAGATTTAACAGGATTATACATAAAACTGAACACACTGCTCTGATGCACCATAAAAAAAGAAAATAAAAACTCAGGATTATCTATTTGTACCATAAAATCGAAAGATGGCAAGCATCTTACAATGTTCTTTGTAGTAAATGGATCTAGAGGCTTGCCACCAGTTAAATACGGAATTCCAACAGCGGGTTCTCTTTCTGCTATCAATCCAATGAATACTTAATTTTGGTCAGAACATAATTTACAAAAACAACGATATAAACAAAATGGAAGAAAAGGCAATATGAAATGGATTGAATGGAAATATATACCACCAACATGCCGTATTGGTGTAACCATAGCTCGTAATCTTGAAGAATCTGATTTCTTTATGATAACTACTCGGAGCCATTGAACTTCAATAGGTGAAGGGTTGAAGTATATGTCATGTAAATAAACAGACGGGTATGCCACTTCACCAGCAACAGAGCCAGACAACGCAGAACCATTGACAACACTGTTCAACCCATGGGTATAACCTGCCAACATTTGATAGATAAGTAAAAGCTGCAAGCTCCAATTTCATCAATGGTTCTATCAAAAAAAGTAATTAGATGATGACAAACCTATGAAAACAGTGTAATGGTAGCGAATACTAAAGGCAGAACCTTTGTCCTTGGCATCATAAATAGTGAGCACAAAGTCTCCCGGTTCAGATACACTAAAAGTGAGCAATTGAATGCCAAGGCCGGCTTCTTTAAATTGCAAATCAGACACAGGCAAAGATAAATTTGTTGCCTTCTCCACAATCCCAACATCAAAGTCATACTGCCCACTTACAACATTATCAAACTGGTCCTTCTGGTAGATGAATACCTCCAAGTTGGAAAATATTTGCAGTGCATTTGCTTCATAGTTCCCTGTGGCAGAACATTTGGCAATGTCTAGTGGTCCTACAATTAAGAAACCTGCATAAGAAACAAGGCAGAGTAGACTAGTACCAACACAATACAAGCACAAATAGATAAGAACTTCATTACCAGGAACGACACTAAAAGGTAGTGGAAAACCATCCAAGGTTTGATTACCACCAATTATATATAACGTGAAATTCCCAGATGTTACAACCTTAAATTCGAGTCCAATGTATCCTAATCCATCCAAACCCTTGTAGAAGATCTTGCTTAGATCAGAAGATGATCCATTTGTATTTACCATTGATATCACAAACTTGTACAATGAAGGGTCCTCATTGTTTGCTTGTGTGATATTGTTCCCAAAAGCATCTTTAGGAAGTATAGAAACCTTTGCTACCTCCCCTGCTGTGAACTCATTCACATAATTTGTCCAGAATCCAACGCAAACAGATGGGTATATGTCTCCTAATTTTGACATCAACGGGTGTTTAGAAATTATCCAAATAAGAACAATCAAAATTTGAAGTTTATTGATTACTCACCAGGAGAAACACTAAAATTAAGAGATGTGTCTAATAGCCCAGTGTGACGATCTTCTATTA
Organism: Piper longum; assembly: GCA_032619315.1. NCBI lineage: Eukaryota > Viridiplantae > Streptophyta > Magnoliopsida > Piperales > Piperaceae > Piper > Piper longum. Next base: position 5,495 of record JAVDBV010050558.1, read on the forward strand.
CGGGCAGGTATGATCCAACCAAGATGGGAACAAAGGTGATGTTCCACGTGCTTAAAACTGCATCGTGGAAGATCCCTACTCCAGAAATGAATGCACTGTTCCCTTCCTCTCCATTGAGAATGATCTTAAACCTGTTTAACTCTGTGTCTCCGTGATTATCATCAACACCATGAACGCCTTCTAATTTAACCATGACACTTGCTGTATCACCGGCTCTGAAATTGTTTTTGTTATTGAACCATCTAACTTGGAACTTATCTACGGATCACAAACAAGTAAAAGAGGAGAAGATGCAATCAATTACGAATCAACTTCAAACAGCACAATAAAGAGTTGCATGATGTGTTTAACCATATACCTCCATGCACGGATGTGGTAACAAGTACGACTAGAAACAAGAGATGCAGGGATGCCCAAGATGCCATTAACGACCAAGACGAGTTAGCATGCACATTGTTCTAACAAGCGGTCATCAACAAGCTGTTAGTTATCGCAAGAACAGTGAATTAGAGTATGAGCATGCAGAGTTAAAAAAGAAAAATTGCTATCACCCCCGTTCTTGAACATCCTAAAAAGATCTTTTATAGAATTTATTTATGAAGAATACACAAAATCCTCGATGAATATGACTATCATACAAATATGAAATCAAGTATCTATACTAGCCTAACTACAAGTAAAAACAAAAACTCATATATATATATATGCAACCCCAAGCGTAGAAGTACTTATGTTGCTAAAACCTCCACAAACGACATTGTCCCATTTATGACGTATTAATTCAACACACACACACACACACACACACACACACACACATATTTATATAAACACATGTTTTTTTCAGTAAAAATTATAGATAAAAAATTTAAGAGTGGATGAACCAGATAAGAGGAAGCGACATTCAACAGTGGCGCGACGAAACGATGGAACTGATCAAACGTCTTTGTTGTTGGGTATTTGGGAGAGAAAGAGTGTCATGAAAGGGGAGCAGAAATGGGCGCCAAAACAACAACTGTTTTCTTTCCCACCTCATCATGTAGTTAGTTATCTCTTCAAACTCAACTGACTTTTTTTTTTATTTATCGAATTGAACTAAAATAGTTGGCATTCTTATTGATGGGGTTGATAATATTATAATAATTATAAAAATGCAGTTAATTTTAGTTTTAATTTTAATTATTTTTTTGGTTCGATAACAAAAAATACTTCTACGCTTGGGGTTGCATATATATATATATATATATATATATATATATATGAGCTTTTGTTTTTACTTGTAGTTAGGCTAGTATAGATACTTGATTTCATATTTGTATAATAGTCATATTCATCGAGGTTTTTGTGTATTCTTCATAAATAAATTCTATAAAATATCTTTTCAGGATGTTAAAGAATGGGGGTGATGATAATTTTTTTTTTGTTTAATTCTGCATGCTCATACTCTAATTCACTGTTCATTCGATAACTAACAGCTTGTTAATAACCGCTTGTTAGAACAATGTGCATGCGAACTCGTTTTGGTCGTTAATGGCGTCTTGGGCATCCCTACATCTCTTGTTTCTAGTCGTACTTGTTACCACATCCGAGCATGGAGGTATATGGTTAAACACTTCATGTAACTCTTTATTGTACTGTTTGAAGTTGATCCGTAATTGATTGCATCTTCTCCTCTTTTACTTGTTTGTGATCCGTAGATAAGTTCCAAGTTAGATGGTTTAATAACAACAATAATTTCAGAGCCGGCGATACAGCAAGTGCCATGGTAAAATTAGAAGGCGTTCATGGTGTTGATGATAATCACGGAGACATAGAGTTGAACAGGTTTAAGATCATTCTCAATGGAGAGGAAGGGAACAGTACATTCATTTCTGGAGTAGGGATCTTCCACGATGCAGTTTTAAGCACTTGAAACATCACCTTTGTTCCCATCTTAGTTGGATCATACCTGCCCGTAATAGAAGCTCCTCACACTGGGCTATTAGACCCATCTCTTAATTTTAGTGTTTCTCCTTGTGAGTAATCACTAAACTTCAAATTTTGATTGTTCTTATTTGGATAATTTCTAAACACCCCTTGATGTCAAAATTAGGAGACATATACCCATCTGTTTGCGTTGGATTCTGGACAAATTATGTGAATGAGTTCACAGCAGGGGAGGTAGCAAAGGTTTCTATACTTCCTAAAGATGCTTTTGGGAACAATATCACACAAGCAAACAATGAGGACCCTTCATTGTACAAGTTTGTGATATCAATGGTCAATACAAATGGATCATCTTCTGATCTCAGCAAGATATTCTACAAGGGTTTGGATGGCTTAGGATACCTTGGACTCGAATTTAAGGTTGTAACATCGGGGAATTTCACGTTATATATAAACATTTCTAGTTTCTCGTAATTATACCTATTTTTTTTACTATATGGTAATATAAAAAAAACTCCCTTTTCTTTAGTAGAGAGCTCTAATAAAAAACTTATCCTCAGTAGAAATATTTTTGAAAAGGAGAAATTCATTTTGGTTTAATAAATAAATTGACAAAAATAACTCTTTTAATATGTGATTTTTGTTATCGAAAAAAAAACAATTAACATTAAAATTAAAATTAACTGTATTTTTATAATTATTATAATATTATCAATCCCTTCAATAAGAATGCCAATTATTTTAGTTAAATTCGATAAATAAATAAAAAAAGATGGCTGAGTTTGAAGAGATAACGAACTGAGGTGGGAAAGAAAACCGCTGCTATTTTGGCGCCCATTCGTGCTCCCCTTCCATGGCACTCTTTCTCTCCCAAATACCCAACAACAGAGACATTTGATCAGTTCCATCTTTCGAAGAGGAAGACGAGGAGGCCTTACGTTGGAGTAAGCAGCAGATCGGAACTTCTCAATCACGCCGTTCGGTCAGATATCTTCAATGCTGTATCCGAGGGGAGCTTCGTACATGGCAAACCTGCTATCACTACTACGACTACTACCACGCTTCTTCAAGCCACCTTTCGACTCCATTAAAACATCAACGCTCCCTGCAACATCCATGGAACGAACAAAAGATGACACATATCCACATGAAAAAACACGACACATTCATCAGAAAAGCAAGACAAAAACATCAGATTCTCACCAAAATCGACGATTTCAATCTGGTTTTTGCACGAGGGGGTGAGCGGTGTGGGCAGGCGAAAGGAGGTTTCTATAGGGAGGGTACGAAATTACGAATCGGTTGCTAGCGCGGGACGCGTCTCACGGTGCCGGGGTTTGTGTCTCAGACGCGTCACGCGTGTGGGTGAGGAAGATGAACGGCTGGGATGGGGTTTGTGGAAAGTCGGAAAGGGTACACTTTTACATATATAATATATATATAAATATTTAAATCGGATATCGGGCGGTTCAATTTATATATTATCTCAATAAATAATATTTTCATAAAATAATATTTTAAAATATTAAAAATAATTTTTTATTTTTTTTCAATTTTACATTATGTTTGCATAAGATTTGTATTTATCCGAATATATGGATAATTTTTACGATTTGTATTCATCTAGTTATGTGAATTTTTTTCTATCTACGAAGAAAAGGTCTCGCCGTTCAAAACTGTTAGAGGGAATTTTTGAAAAAAATAAGTGTGGGTGATGATAGCACGTTTGTAATCATTGAACAGAAGAAGCCTTAGAAATTCTATAAAAGATAGACCCCGATGTACTGGAATGGGGGACTTGTACGCTAAAGGAAAAAGTTTTTGCAGAAGAGAAGAAAGTATGAGAAAGGAAATACAGAAGAGGAGCCAGAGGGAGGAGCCCCTCACCAGAGATAATGCTTTGGTGATTCTCGCCAATACCCCATCACTACCCCTGCAACGCGGCTATGCCCAAGATTCAAACTTTCCGCTTGCCACACTTAGACCATCATTGACGTGGAGAAGATTGTGTCGCCACCCTACTACCGCCAAGCTGCCGTGAAGCCTTGTTGACGCTGAGAAGTCATTCCCTACCATCTAGCTACTGAATCGCAGAGAAGATAGGCCCCTCTCCATCACTGTGAGGGAGCCGAAGAAGGGTTCTGCTAGTCACCAAAGTCTGCCCTTGCCATCCCGTCCCAATAGGGTTTCGTCTCTTTCATTTTTGTAGGGGCTCGGATGAAGCAGATAATATGAATCAGAGAAGAGAAGCCCTTGGGAGGAGCCCCTTGACGGAGATGTTATTTTGATGACCATCACCCCCACCAAGTTGAAGCCAACCATTACTGGAGTCGTCCTCAATGGCCTGTACGTTGCCGGTGCTGGTGAAGACTCGGAGATTCCAAATGAGTTTTATTGTTTTGTAGGTCCAAAGTTTTGCCCCGCCTCTGTCTAAGACAAGAGTTGTCGCTGGAAGTTCTGGAAGGAGGAGAAGAGCTCTACCTACCGATGTTGTAACAAAGAAGAATAGAAAGAAAAAATAGAGCAATGAAGAAGAAGAAAGCACTGCAATCACAAAAAGTAGAGGATTTGGATTAAAAATAGAGGATTCATGCCGTCTTTGCTGTGAAGCTTGTCGGAGTCGAAACGTTCTAGTGAAAACAGTGATCGATTGGAAGAAGAAAGAAAGAACCATTCTACCACTATTGCCGCCTGATTACCGGAAGTTCGTCAGTTGTCTTGCTGCTCTGTTCTGCCATTGGTCTGTTCATAGCCCAAAGGTGATGTTCCAAGTGCTTAAAATTGCATCATGAAAAATCCCTACTATAGAAATGAAGGTATTGTTCCCTTCATCTCTATTGAGAATCATCTTAAACATGTTCAACTCTGTGTCTCCATGATTATCATCAACACCATGAATGCCTTCTAATTTAACCATGCCACTTGTTGTATCACCAGCTCTGAAATTATTGTTGTTATTGAACCATCTAACTTGGAACTTATCTATGGATCACAAACAATTAAAAGAGGAGAAGATGCAATCAATTACGGATCAACTTCAAACAGCACGATAAAGAGTTACATGAAGTGTTTAACCATATACCTCCTTGTACGGATGTGGTAACAAGTACGACTAGAAACAAGAGATGCAGAGATGCCTAAGACACCATTCACGACTAAGACGAGTTATTGTGCACATTGTTCTAACAAGCGGTTATCAACAAGCTGTTAGTTATCTCATGAACAATGAATTAGAGTATGAGCATGCAGAGTTAAAAAAAATTGTCATCACCCCCATTCTTGAACATCCTGAAAAGATCTTTTATAGAATTTGTTTACGAAAAATACACAAAAACCTCGATGAATATGACTATCATACATATACGAAATCAAGTATTTATACTAGCCTAACTATAAGTAAAAACAAAAACTTATACATACATACATACATATATACATACATACATACATACACACACACACACA
>JAVDBV010050560.1:0-13424 GCA_032619315.1 Piper longum
CTATATATATATATATATATATATATATAGCCTTGCTCTAGTTCAAAATGATCACATTCTTCTCTTCAATCTTTCCATCTATTTTTCTTTCTCTATTTCTCCTAACATTTATGAATTTTAGAATTTCATTTCTCATATATTTGAGTTGATCACACTCTGAACATATGATAGTGAAATACTTGCAAAGTTTTGCACGACATCATGAGATAAATTGCATGAAATAAAAAAAAACAACTTTTAAAAATAATAGCGCTTTTGTGAAAAAGTATAAGGATTAACATTCAAAAAGAATATTGAGTTTGATTGCTATGATATTGCATTTTTCCAAAATATTAAAAAAATTTATTAATCCTTCAAAAAAATTGAAGTTGAATTAGTGTTGGTTTTTGTTTTTGGTTTATAGAGATGAACCTTGTTCGGGCCCATCTATCTCTTAATTGGGCTTTGTTAACTTTTAGAGCCTCTCAATATATTTATAATAATTGACAATTAAAATCAGAGCACTGAAAATATGTTATAAGGAATGCCTCACTCTAGTAGTACGCCATTGAAATTTGAAGATTTTACGTGCACCTAAGAATTGACTCCATTAATCAAGATAATTTTAATGTTCCCCGAACTTATCTGCACCAATTTACTGACTTTTCCCGGATTCTTCAAAAGTACCCAAATATATACCATTTTGTAATTTACACAATTTTTTTTTAACATCGATCATTTTTACCTAAACCCTGACATACCCTATATTTATTTGGCTCTAAATGACAATGAAACTGCCTTTCCCAAGGTCAGGAATAAACAAAGCAAGTGCCATCACGTTCCAATTCCAATCAAAATTGAGCAAAGCCACAGATGCCCATCAATCCAGATTGGGCAGCAAAACTCTCAATCCGACCAGCGGGCAGGATCAATCCACAACTCCCCAAATCCCATCAACAGGAAGGGTCATATATCAAATATAACATAAAGGGCATAAACATCTTATTTATCACCCCTAAGCCAAAGCGCACAGGTTAACATCCGGATTTGTTGTTTGGCCAAAGACAATCCATGTTTTTGAAATAAATAACGACAGGAAGCGCTGAAAGAGAGTAACACAGTGTTGGTAGCATTATCTTTTCAAAGCACCCAGAACAAAAATATTGATTTAGAGGAATGAAGTCAACGCAGTGAATTGCTTCCTCCTGCTGAATTGTAGTTCGTCAGGTCTAATAAGTGTTACATTATCCTTGATCTTTCATATTTAACCAATTTTGATACATAGCTAGTCACAGTTTTCAATTCACCAATTTTTGTATAGCTAGGGCTCCACTTTCAGTAAAGTTGATCCAAGATCTCTGTGCTGCCGCTGCTAATCTCCGTCTGCACATGCAATTTGCATCAATACAGTGAGTCTATAAAAATAAAAATACAAAAAAGAACAACATTTTCAAAGGCGAAGTGTTGATATGGTTGAGGACAAAAATACAGTATGTAGATCCATGTAGAGAAAGAGAAGATCAGTAACTATTTACCATTCTTCTGATTTCTGATGTAAACTGTAAAAAGAAGCTAATACAAAACTTCTTTAAAGATTCCTGCAAAATTTTCCCCTACAAAGATAAAGAATCTGCTGCTTATATTTGTCACTGGAATACGAGTTGCATTATCATCAAGCGGTAACTCAAACGCAAATGTGGAAAGGTGGCTCCCATCTCAGGTACCATGCAGTTGCTAAAGTGTGGCACATCGATGCATCAGAAGATTGATACCCATGATTGACAGATGCAATTTAGGAACGCTGAATCAAGAAAATCAAGTCATATCATCTTAATCTGCACCCTGCTCCGACAAATTCAGTAGCCCAGTCATCTCTATCTTAAAGAACGACTTAAGCAATTAACTTCTGAAATGTGTGATCATAAGTATTTCCCGGATGACTTCCAAATTCTTCCCTCCAAAGATAAAACCATAACAGTGACATCATCGTGATACTTTCTTCGATCTCCTTGTGGTATGTCTAATAGTTGATGGAAGTCCATGCCTGGAAGCAATTGAGAAACACGTCACTTTTCAGATTGTGAAACTCTCACTACTACGGTGCAATGTCCTATTTTCTCCAACCACATAATATTAACTGTTACAGTGTTTCCAGATAAGTAAGAAGCTTTTACAAATTTCGGTCATTCCATATTAAATTGCTGAAGCACACAGACCAATAAAATTCAGTCATTCCATTTCTTTAAGTTCTTCACTCAATATGAGGCCTTCAATCTGTTAGACCTTGTTTTTAATATTTTACTTTCAATTTTTAGCATGCAGTCCAGTAAACATTCCATTAATTACATCACATTTTGTCTATAGTATCATCATAGTCCTAAATTTCTATACAACATACACACACACACACACAAACCATTTGGTACTTATAGACCATATTCTCTGAGTTTTTTTTCCCCCTAGAAATCTAAAAATCATGCTTGAATAAAAAGCCAATAAAACCATCAGGTCAGGGTGTAGAAAATTTTGGAATTTATTCCGTGTAGTATTATGTTTCACCTTTTCGTATGAGTGTTAATGTCAAGTTTTACTTTGAGATAAATCAGGAGCTATCTCCAAACATTTGCAAATCATTTTACAATTTTTAATGTACATATAAACTAAGTAAATGATCACTTTGATTTAATCCTTTTTCTTATTTTTTTCTACTGTCTATCTTCTCCATGACCTCATAACTAAGCTGTCCTACACAGAATTATAATACACTTCAACTACTTCTGAATTTACAGAAGGTATTCTCACAGTATAAGGAGGCCATAGATCCTAAAGCAGATTGTGCATGGATTTTACAGTGCCACATTCTTTCCTCTATAAAGGATCAAATCAACAAGACAAATCATAAACCACAGAACTGCTTGGATAAATTTCTTACCTGCTTTCTTTGCAGCGCGGAGGAGAAGCTCTTCAATCAAATGTTGTGCAGGATCTCCATCTGGAAACCTCTCCATAAAGCTTTCAACATAAGACGCTGCCTCCTGGTTGGTCAAGTATTGATAAAGGCCATCAGACGAGAGAATCAGAAACTGGTCATTCGAGCCAAGCTTATGGTGACAAAGAGAAGGAGCACATGACAAATACGGGGCTGTTCCGATATAATCATTCCGAAACATTTCAAGGAGACCATTGTTCCACTTGGGCTGTCACGAGAATTTGGATGCTACTCTAAGTTAGATCACGATCATGCAAACAACACAATCGCACATAAACACACACTTCATTTACAAATTCTCAAATCCTAATAATAACCAATTTGAATCTGCACATCCAGCATACATAAAAGAAACGATGATCAAATTAAACATTAAACTATTCAACCAAACCTGTTTAAGAAATCCGGCACCAAATGCCCTTGTAACCTTGAGACGACCTTTCACTCGATCATTCACAATGCACTGGCTATCATCAGGATGCTCCTGCTTGATTCGCAACACTTCCTGCACACAATTTTCATCTCATCAACCAACCAAACATCTCAATCATAATAATTACCAAGATGATGTAAACATACTTCCTCAATGCTGGTGCTGTGATCCGTGGACAGCTGCAGTGCAGCAAGCCCCACAACTGCTTGATCGCTGCAGTCCATCGTCTCAACAATCCCCTCCGCATCACAACTCGAATCCATCTCATGGGGGTGGTATTGCGCCACAATGGCGCGGCTATCGCCCACATTCATGACATATACATCCTCGTCCCTCATCAGCACCACCAGCAGGCAAGATCCCATCAGGGCCAGCTCCGGATTCCGGTCCATGAACTCGTCCGTCATTTCCAAGTACGCCGCTTCCGTCGCCGCGAGCCCCCGAGAAAGAGCTCGGAGCACGGCGTCGTGGTCCACCGGCCCGGTCTGGTACTTCCGAAAGTTCTGCCCCAACCTCTCTTTCCCATCCTCCAAGGGAACCCGATCACTACTCCGGCTAGAAACGAGTCTGAAATTCGGAAACGAAGGAGTTCTTCGTTTGGTGGGGATGTGAATGCAATTGATGGAGAAGGCGAACCGCTTCGAACCAGAGAGATCGATTCCTTGGCGTTCGTCTTCTTCTTCTTCGGCCGCTTCTTCGGCGAGGAGCTCCCAGAGGCTCTTCCCTCGCCGGGATGCGGCGCGATTGGACGAGAAAGTGACCCTTTTCGCCGACTCACCGCCATTATCGGTGGAAAGATGCGAGCTTTGTGGAGGGTTATGATGGGGCTGGGAAGAAGAAGTTGAGGGTTCGGATTGGTCGACCCAGAGAAGGCCTCGGAGCTCGGCGAAGACGGAGCGGTAGAGGTTGCCCATGAGGAACTCGGGGGCGTCGGGGCCGTTGAACCCGTCGTAGATGCCGACGAACAGCCACCGGTTGTCGTCGGAGACGACGACCTGCACCCGGTCCTCCCCCGCCTTGCCGTGCGCCCACTGCACATTCTCCCCGAACTCCGCCGGGCGGCGCCGGTGGTGGTGGTGGTGGTCCTTTCGGCCGGCGGAGGCGAAGGTGCGGATGGGGACGACGGAGAAGCTGCGAAAGAAACTCCGGCGGCGGCGGCGGCGGGGGGCGGGAGCGAGGGGGGCGGAGAAGGGGACGGTGGAGGAGGAGGAGTCGAGGGGCCCGGAGAGGGCACCCCGCTCGATGGGGCCGGAGAGGAAGAGGCCGGCGGCGGCGGAGCGGTCGAGGGGGCCAGAGGCGGCCGCGGCCGGGAGTAAGGGGACGACCCCAAAGAGCGCCGTACTCTCGAATGGCCCGTTGAGGTCCGGCAGAAGGCCGACGGTGGGCGGGGTGGCGCTGTTCGCCGACACCGACGCGCCGGAGATCGACCGGAATCGGAATGAGTGGTCGCCGGCGTTGGATAGGTAGCAGAAAGAGTGGCCGAGGGTCTCGTCGGCGCCGGAGAAGGGAAGGTCGGCGGCAGCGCCGCCGGCGCCGAGGCAACCGGTGGAGAAGGCGGAGCCCATGTTAAGTGCTCTCCTTTCATCTCATTTTTGTTTTTTTTTCTTGTTTTTTTTTTCTCTTGACTCCTCTTCTCTCTTACTTGTATTTGATTTTGCTTATATATATATTTTTTAATGAGCAAGATATTTAGCAAATAAAATATTATTATGGGGATGATAATGTAGAAGTTTTTTTGGACTTTGGTCAAATACATTTTGTAGTTTGGTTTCATATCATTCATGGATTTATTTAATTAGAAGTTGTATTATTCTAATAGCAGCAAGTTTGGTTGGTTGTTTATTTTTTTGATTAATGGGGGGGGTTTTGATTAAGATGGGTTTGGTTTGATTTGATTTAATCTCCAATTTTGTAAAGAGCTTGACTTTAAATTAAGTTAAATGAAGCCTATATGAAAATCTGTTCTTTTTTAAAAAATATATATATATAAAGGTTTGACGACTTAATCTTCTCGGTCAGAAAAATTAAAGATAATTAGAAGTCTTACAATCAATATTTATAGGATTTAAGGTAAAATTAAAAAATTTTAATAGAGAATGTCAAAATTTGGTCAAGTTGCCTGGACAATATCGTTTAATGTTATAATTAGGCACACCCTAATATTTTTTATGTGCGTAATGTTCTTATTATTGAATCATGCTTATTGACGTTCATCACTCGCATTTTTTACTTAAATTATGGAATAAAAATTAATATAATTTAAAATTTTAACTTAAATAATTATAAAGGACGTCGGTAAAAATAAAATATCGGTATAATATTTTTTTTATTATTATTAGAGGAGTGTAGATTTTTTAAAAATAATCTACTTTAAATTTGACACGACGCTAACTAACTAATTAGCTTGAGCCCAAAAAAAGACTAACCGAGCTTGAAGAAAACTCTAAGACAAATATAAAATAAGTTGAGAAAATATAAAGCAAAAATTTTACTTAATTAGTTTCTAGTGTAATAATGGAGGATGGAGAGTGGGATTTTAGCATCATATATTTTATTTTTTAATACTAAATTGGATAAAGGCTGACTTTTGGAATTGACAGGTTTTTGTTTGGATTTGGATTTTTTTAATTTTTGTTGAAGCGTTACTACCTACAATTTTAATGAGTGTGGGATCCTACCCTTCTTTCTATTTTATTTATGTATTAAACATGAAAAGTGGTAATTTGTAGGCTACCATTTGAACAAATAGAAGAAAAAATATGAAAAAAATCATAAATGCCTTATTTTTTTAAATGTGTCAATTCATATCTCTATTGAAATTAATCATGAACATGTTATTAGCATTTTCCTTATTTGATTTCAATTAGAGAGGCCCAATAAGATTATATTAGATGCTTATAATATATTTTATATTAAATATAAAATATTGGCATTTCTTTGGAATTTTTAACCCTTTAAATTAAACAATATAGATTTTTACTCCTGCGAGCTTATTTCGTACAAATAGTCATCATTTATCTTTACATCAAGTAAAAACACGTATAATTTTAAGAAAAATGAGTACCACATTTGATACTCCCATTATGAGCTCAATTCAATGCATAATCGATTTCACAGATATTTGTCAAATATTAAAAGTAATTTGGTTAAGTTTGATAAAATTAATAATAGGCTATTTCAATCAGTTTTTATTGTAATACTTTTATATCGACTTAAACAATGTTAATTAAATTGTGATATCTCTAAATAAGTTTCATAATTATTATTTAATAGAATAAAATTAAATATATTAGTAAAACTATATTTACAAAAAATTCTTATATAAACGAGCTAGACATTTTGTTTAGAGTAATATAGTGTGCCCCTCATTTTTTCAAAGATACTAAAGATAATTATAAATTTTCAAGCTAATCTATTATTTCTAATTCGTTCATCTTAATTGTCAAATTAATTGTAATAAAAATTAGTTTTAAAATATCTACTTTTTTAATAGAAAAGAGAAATTTTTTTTATATTACCAATTAGTGGAAAAGTTATTCATAATTACAAGAAAAGGTAAAATTTTATTATAATAACAAAACTATCTTCCTATTTATTAAGGACAATATTTTTAAATGATAAATAGTTATTTCCAACAAGATCTGGCCTTGGAACAGCCTAATCCGAGTTAATGGTAGCCATTATTGGGCGCCGGCAAATGCAAATGTCACTGCCCCAAGGCCAAATCTAGGCCCCTTCCCCTCCCTTAAATTTTATACTTGGGTGGCCAGGGCAGCCACCCCTAGTTTTTTTTAAAAAAAATGAAGTGTTGATAATTTGTATTTTTTCTGTTTTATGATAGTTATACATAACTTTCTCACTAATAGGTAATATGAAAAATTTTCTCTTAGTGTCTATTGAAAAGGTCAAATATTTATTAACTAATATATTTTTTAAAAAAATCTAAAAATAAGTCGTAATAATGTCAAAAAAATAAAATTTTATCACCCTCGTACTTTTACACTCTACTAATTTTAATATATATAAATATCATTTTGAGGTATAGCTTATATTAATTCTTCCCTTGTAAAAAAGTATATCACGACAACTCTTAAAAACGATAATTAAGTGTATTAATTTACACCTTGACCGAATCGCTACGAAGATAATTCTTTAAATCATGTTTTTTTCATTTACTTCAAGTGGGAGTATTAATAAAACTACAGTTGAATGCGCCGTCTTGGGTAAGCAACAGGTCATGTCTACAAAAGTAAATATCTTTTTATAAAATAAAACAATAAACAAGTCTTCCAAAGTCTATTTAATTTTTTAAATATAATAAACAAAATAAAAAATACACAAGTCTTCCAAGTCTATTTAATTATTTAAATATAATTGTTTATTAGTATATGGTGGAGACCGTGAAGCGAATTTCTTGAAAGACATCCCAGTCAACGCTATCTGCTCTTCACTTTTTTTACTCAATTTTTAAAAGCAAAGGCGACAAAAGCTCCCTCGTCTTGTGCCTCCTCCTTTTTTACCGTTTTACCCCTGCCCGTGTCAATTCTCCCACGGTCAATTTTATAACTACTAATTCACAATTGTACGTTGGACGGTCTTGGTCTTCCTTTCTCTCCTCCGGATTATTCTAAATCAATCCAAATATAATAATTAATTAAGACAGGCACGCAATCAAGATATAAATAAAATAAAAAAATATTAGAAATTTCATAAAAGAATATTTTTTAATAAATAGTCACTAATTTTTTAAAATAATATAAAATAATAATAATAAAATAAAGAATACTCTCATTTGATTAAATAAAAATAATTTAATAAAAAAATATACAAAAAATAAGAGAAAACAAAATTTTAAAAATTTTAATAGGAAAAAATATATATCCATACATACACATAATATATATATATATATATATATATATATATATTTATAAAGAACAAAATTTATGGATAAAAAAATGATGCAATGCTATAAATGTAACCTTTTAATTTAGTATCACAATCTAAGAAATGTACCTTTTTTAATGAGGTATATTCTCTAAAAGTATCTTTTAAAGAGGACACCATTGTACCAGAAGATGCATGCTCTAAGAGTATTTCTTTCTAAATGTTGTACCTACTTGAAAGCGAGGAGAGGAAGGAAGCCCTTTTAAGTAAATTTGGGGGGGGGACTCCTTTTTGTATTAAAAATTGGATTTTTTGTAGCAAATTATACAATAGTTTGGTACAACAATTATATGATTGGTGTAAATTACCATAATTAGAAAATTTTAACTGATTTCCACGCTTATATTTTTCAAATTCCACTGATTGTGGTGATTTGGGGCAATAAGGGGGCTACTATATTAAGTTTGTTGTTGCACTTGTTGCCTTAAAAAAATTATAATAAATCTATGTTTTAAAAAAAGTTTGATCAATTTAATACGACTATGTATTATGTTTTCATGCTTATAATGGATTTAAGTATAATTTGAGAAAATCATGTTTCAAGTATAAGGTTTCCTCTACTAACTAAATGCAACAAATTAAGACAAGAAAGTTCTTAATTTATATATAATTCTATTTTCTCGTTGTATAACAAAGCTTCCTTTAATTTATCAATTTTGTTTTCATTGTTGATGGATTTAAAAAATCCTGAGAAAATAAATAAATAGGTTAAAAATAATGAATTTCATGGTGGGAAAATTTCTAACCCTTTGATCTTAAATTTCAAAAGCTGGAAATAGAAAAAAAAAAAAGAAAAAAAATGAGCAAGTTGAATGATATGTTTTTTAAGCGAATTCACACAGATTTTCAGTATTATCATCTATCCTAAAATTACAAAATTTCTACTTCATCCAATATTCAGTACTATGTTGATAATTTGGTCATTTTCATAGCCTCACATGACGATATAGTTTGGACATTCAATCTTCCATTAATTGACTAATTTTTTTATTAACAAGGAAATGAAGATCAGGTGTGTACACTTTGAATAAAGTGTTTCCAATTCTTCAAACGTGTATTTTAAGCAGCACATCTATTGGGAATATTCAACTTAATTAACCTTTAAGCCCTTTTGTAAGGTAGTGGATTAGCTAAACCAAGTTTAATGGGAGGTGGGTCCCTATGGTAGCCAACCCTTAACCCTTTTCTCAGCCACTTGCTTATCTCTTTGGCTTGTCAAACATTTGTGCAATAATCCACTTTCTCTATCTTCTTATTTATCTGTCATTAACAATGTCCAAGACCCACTAATGTGATCTCCAACCATTTCTTTTTAATCTGTTGAATTCAGCCCAAATCCTAAATTAGTCACTGTTCTTGAACCACTAATTCTCTCACCTGTTGGATGTAGATGGAAGTTTAAAATACTTGCTTAATGCGAAAAGAAGTTGTAAATCACTTTGTGTCAAACTGAACAAAATGCATATCCTTGACCTACTATGCAATAAGGCTGTCATCTGTAAGGAGAAAAAGTTAGGTCTTGCATAGGACTTCTTGTATAGTAGGAGTTGGTACTGACGATGACAAACATTATTTTTCACAAATATCATGTAATATCTCTCGATGTTTCAAGTTATTAATTGGATTAGCTTGCAAGCTGTTATGAATAATTCGATTTAGCTCGATGTTGAAATTGATACAAACTATATTTGAAGTTTGATAAAAGCTATTACAAGCCTCTGGGAAATGAGTTTGTATTGTTTTACGATCTTAATCTCGCATTTGGATTGAGATTGAGTGGTCGCTATTATAAGAGATAAATTGTAAGTCTCTAAAATATTTAGTTATGCATCTCAAGGCCCATAAAAGAAGCTCAATCAATTAAGTTTGGGATTATGGCAACTAAGCTTGACTTGTCCTTGAAGTTTGGTGGTATGCACAGAAACTTGATTTTGGATATTTATTTTATTTATCTTTCATAAACTACATAGGCCATTCCTGCAAATAACATTTTATTTTAGATGTTATATCTAAAGAGGAATTTAAGGAAATGTAAACTAATTAACCAGCTCAGGTAATAATATCAACATGAGCTAGATGGCCATAATAGGATAATATTTTGTCAAGTTTATATTATAATGACCATAAATTAAATTGGTAATTAAATTCAATTTTTACTGCATGCATAATTGATACTAAATAGCCTAATAAACATGGTCATATATCTAACTAACAAAAAACACAGATTTGTCTCTCTTTTTTTCAGAACATGCCATTGGTACACATGCTCATCAATATGGGGCTAAACAGTGACGTCCAAGAGAGCGGCCGGCTTATATCTAAGAAAGAAAACAATGTTCATCCGGATCAGAAAAATGAAAGGGAGACCGATGGAAGAAGAAGATGGCCGGTGGATGGAACAGATTCCGGGTGTTGTCGTTGACAAACTCTCGCCTCTTTCTCATAGCTTTATCCATCCCTGCTACAAAAGCCAAGGTCAGTCACACTACCTACCATGAAATTAGGTACGTGGAGCTTAGCATGAAGAGGTTGCAATATCTACATCTGTATCATTATAGACAGCTTGTCTGGCTTGCTAATAAAAATATGGGGGCAATGGTTGGGATCCTGTAGAGTCAACGTGACTGTCGGAGCGAAAGTCCATCCCACGAGGCCCTTCTTGCTCGTACTCTCGTTGCTTCTTTAATGCTTTTATAGTCTTGTTTATTCTGAAAGTTGGCCTGTGCAAGAATTTTACTGACGCCGGGTGGCAAGACGGCGAGCATCACCACATCTCCAGCAAGCAGCAAGTTGCATATTTCTGGGCCGCACAGATATGCTAAAAGGAGTCAACGAAGTGTCAGTATTTAATAGGTTATGGGCCCTCCCCTCTTATCAGCTTCTTCATGGAGTGGGCGATGCACTTGGCGTTACGAGATGAGAAGGGGGCAGTTTGGACGGAGAGAAAGAGAGAGAGAAGACACGTGACACTGAAATGTAATATATGATATATAAATAATTAGTCTAAGATATTTCGCTAGGCCCCACTTGTGTTCTGATAAATTTTAACTATACGTAAATATACTTAGATAGAAGGCGCGAATCAAAGAGCCGATGGGGAAGGGGATGACGGGACGGGCAGGAGGCGGAGGGTGGGGAATGGGCTTTGCTGGCGGGGGTAAAAGAGAGGGGCATGTAGGGACTAGGGGGAGTGAATTAGGGGGAAAAGATATATGATAGCATTCTCATAATTAAAAGTTGACTAGACTCCGATTAATTAATTTTAAATAATTTAAAAAAAATCCAAAAAATATGAAAAATATTATAAAATATAATACACATAATAATATCAAAATGACATTAATACCTAACTTTTATATATTTATTTTACGAGTTGTTAAATTATTGTATATGATGGATTTAAACTGATTTGGACCGATTCAACTGAACCGATTCTTGACCGACTTAGACCGATTCAATCTGATTCAGTGACTCTCTCGAAAACTGATTCCGATTCCGATTCTGATTTTTTCAACTATGATATTAATAAATATAACTAGTTATAATTAAACTTAGAGGGGTAGATAATATTTTTATTTCAAACTTTAATTTAGATTGTTCAATTATAAGGACGACTCGAATTTAATAAAAAAATAAAAAATAAAACACCCCTATCTCTACCATCATTTAGTATGTAGTTAATAATAATATTTATTTATAATTTTAAATATATTTTGAGTATACTAATGATATTATGTATATTATTATATTATTTTATCGAGTCAAGTTCGAGTTATAATAGAGGCAAATCGAGTCGAACATTGTCTTGCTCAAACTCGACTCGTAAGATTCAAGTTTGAGTCAAGTTCAAACTCGAGTATTTAAATGTCGAGTCAAGTCAAGCCGAACGCTAAATACTTACAAGCTGGCTCGCTCAATTAGCAGCCATAGTTAGATAGAATATAATAATTTAATAACAAATTAGATACAAATTTTTTTAAAATATATCTTAATTGAATGAGAAGATAAATTAAAACAATTTAATTTTTTATTATATTTGTTTTCAAGGCTAAGTTTTAATCAAAAGATAGTATTTAGTTCACCTTTTATATATGAATTAGGCATGATCACTATATATGACCTATACTATACAAATTTTAATTATATATATAAATTCTTATTAAATAATGAGATAGACGATAATAATTAATATTTTAGATTTAAAGTGTGATTGACTTTAAAGATATATTTTATTTGAATAAAAAGATGAATTATAAATATTTTTATTATTATATTTTTTCAAGACAATTAAACAAAGTCTTACTAGTAGTTAGTTAAGAATTGAGATTAGTCGGGTTAGAACATGTGACATTCTATAGTGAAAAAATATGTTTATTATTTTTTTACAAAAATTAATGTTAGTGACATTTGAACCCGTGACACTTTGTAGGAGTATTTTTTATTATATTTTTTGTCATATATTTTGATAGACTGGTTCTCTTATTTTAAATTTTAAGTTATTATTGAGTTCCTTTTTTGTTAATAAGAGTAGATATATAAAATAAATATATATTGATTATTGGAGAAAAATCATGATATATTATATTATGACCAAGATCTATCAGATATTTTAATAGTTTAATTATGATTATAACATCTTATTATTACAAAATAAATTTTCTCGTATTCTCTTTTATCAAAAAAAAAGTATTATTCAAACTGAATTATGGAATTTATCTAATTATTGATATAATGTAGTTATATGTCTTCGTGTGTGGCGCTTGATCTTACTATGTAAGTATATTTTTTTTATCACACACACACAACGTGTAGAACCCAGTTTCAGGTTAGAGTTTTACCTACTAGTTGTTTTGCTCAGTTTGGGTAAGTCTCGAGTCGGTTCAAACGAGCTTGAGCCAAACCAATTTTCAGACCATGAGTATGAGACCTACATGACAGTATGAGAATATTATGATTGCTGAGTATGTCCGATATGTACATGATAGTTTTAGTTAGGCTACAATAGAGCATGAGTTATCAATATATACACGATATATATATATATATATATATATATATATATATATATATATATAT
>JAVDBV010050562.1:0-13718 GCA_032619315.1 Piper longum
GGTTGAGTATTGGCTAAACCACACCCGCCAATTACTTTAAATCTTTATATCAAACCAAACCATTTACCATTTGAATTTTCACTAACTGAATTTGAACCCGACCATTTACCGTATAGAAACCCGAACCCAACCATTTAAACTCGATTGTGATATTAAAAAATTGAATTTAAATAATAATATAAAAAAATTATTATTTAAAATTATAAGGAGATTAATTAGGCTAATATAAAAATAAATAAAATTGAATACATATTAATTTTATATATAGAAAATATATTTTTATGACAAATCATAGTAAAAATATAATTTTTAAAAATTATATATTATTGATACCAAATACCGGGTACTAGTACCTGAAAAGAAACCTAACCATTATAAAATGGGTACCAAGTTATTTAAAATCAAACCTAAGTATATTGATACCAAATCCAAAATCATTAGGATTAGGTTGGGTTGGGTTTAACATGTAACCGATCAGATGGGCAACCCTAGGATGGATGCTTATAAGTGGGCCCTTGCAAAGACATGTACGTTTGCATGTGTTGTGAACTTGACCTCCACATGATAAGTAGGGGTGTAAACGAACCAGGCCGAACCAAGCAGGGATATTTTTTAATTTGACATGATTTTTGGCAAGCATGTTTGAACTTGTTTGCATGCTCGACGAGCCTTTAATTTATTATATTTGGATCTATGCCAAAGTTCAATGTGACCTCAATAGTATTGACAAGCCAAGTTGAACAGAGTATTTTTTTGAATTTGAATACGTCGAGCTCGAGTTTCAAGCCAAACCGAGCCAAATATTCCTTAGTTCAAGCTCTGTTCATTGTTCAACGAGCTATCCATTTCGAACCGAGTATTTTTTTTAGCACAAAATTAACGAGCATGAGTTTAAGATGAATCGAGCCGAATATAAAATAATTTTGAGATAGTTTAATTTGTTTACACCCCTAATGATAAGTTTGATAAATAAAGAACGGTGAGTCCCACGACTTTTGCCCCACGTCAATGACTGCTCAAAGTCTTTAAGAGTTTTGCCCATCCATGTTTCCCTTTTCCTTATTTAGCATATCAAGGGCTACTCTTTAATTAAGTATTCTTTCTCTCAAATTGATAAATGGCATCTTTCCATAGTATAACCAATTAAGAACTATAACCATTTTTATTTAGTTTTTAGACACTTAATGTAACTATATTCATAAATAATAAAATGATCCATACTATCAATTAATTTGTAGTCCACTAGTTTAGTATTGTTTATTTAATAAATTGATTTAGGTTCAAACCTTGGTGGGTATAGATCTTATATTTTATTTTTTAGTATATATTTAAGCCAACACATTAGTCCCACATCACTCTCAAACAAACACACATCCTCTTATCTCTATATATATACACACCAACAAGACAAATAATATACTTTTAGTTTCGATTATTTCGATCCCAAGTCAAGCTCAATAACTTGAACTTGAGTCGAGCTAGTATGTTGTTTACTATATAGTATAATTCAACATCGAGTCAATCTCGATCAATAATGTTTCATTTCAAGTCAAGTTCAAGAATCACTGATGAAAACTCGATCAAAGTCAAGTTGAGTTCGAGCTAGCTTTAAGTGTAAATGAGTCGAGCTTGAGCTAAGCTCATTAGCTCAATTAGCAGTCCTGTATCCAAGTATACAAAAGAAATCTATAAAATTTTTATGTCATTGCATTGCATTTCCATTTCCTGTAATATTATTTTTTTCATTTACACTATTTTCATGCAAACCAAACAAACCCTTAGTAACAAAAATAATGAAGTGCATAACATTTATGGTTTCAAACGAGACAAGCCAAGTTGAGCACCACTTTGTTCACATTCAACTTGTTTTTACACTAGCTTGATCAAGCTTGGTTCACTACCAATTTATATATTACAAGTCAAGCTCGAGTTGAACATTGATTTGTTCAAGCTTGGTCTTTGCTTGATTATAACATGATTCCAGCCAAGCCAAGTCGAGCTTGGCTTGATTATACCTTGATAAGTAACAAGTACCTGACATTTAATAGTAACTAACTAATAGTTCTAAGTATCCATTAAAAAGTAATTTATAGCTTTTACATGTCTCAGTTGTTACTAATGATGTAAAAATTATAACACAAATATACGTGCCGAATCAAGTAATAAAAGTGATAAGAAAGTATCGTCCTACGAAGAATTAGTATTAGAAATTCTTAATTACCAAAACTAATTTAATTAATTATACGTAAATGCAAATGAAATCAAAAAGTAATTAAATTGCGAATTAAGACTAAACTAATTTAGTATGCAATATTCAAATCTCATATTAACTCCAATACAATAAACCTATGATTTTCAATTTCACCTAGTTCTTTGTATAATTAAAGTTATAACTTTTATCTATGAATTGCACATTTAAATCATTAACCATGAAAATTAATTATTTACGACAATCTCTTGATTAACAATAAACTTATCACTTGCACTTAACTTCTATATTTCTATGAAATTATGTGTGCAAAAGGATACTTTAATTTTTTCCTTTAATAGTTACTTTAAACATATAAGTATATCTCTATTTCACATGTAAATCACTCTAAAAAGATGAATAAAGACTATTTTATTCAATGACAAATTTAATCTTTCTGTCTCTAAATAAGATCAAATCTCTAGATTAAAGAGTAGATAACAAGTTCAATGATAGCATTAAGAATAAAATAAAATAGATGATCTAAAATATTTGACTAAACCCAAGAAATTTGTGTTATATGAAAGATTTTATTTAATTATAAAAAAAAAATCAGAATAAAGAAAAACTCTTTTTGGAAATGTGTCTTCTTCTTCCAATTCAAATTTTTCGTCATTCCTTCTCGTTTTTTGTGCCGTTATCTAGTCGTCAAATTTTTTTTATTTAAAATCCTAATCAAGTGTATTAATAATCCACCCAATATTATGAATGGGACCCACCAAAATTTCCAGAAATATCGAGAAAGTTGTTTTCCTACCGCCAGCGCCTAAGTGCCCTGAATTTCAGTGCTTGATCGTTGGGTCTCGGTCATGCCACTTCTTCACCACGAGGCCTATGCTCAAGTACTCTGCATCCCAATGCTCGAGGGTTGGGTTTCGATTAAGGCACCATATTGTGCTTTTTAGCCCAAGTTCATCCCAAATTCGTTCTGGATCATCTTCTAACTCTTGTACCCTACTAACATAACATTAATTAACACTTTTTACACCAAAATTACAATGATTTCCCATGTTATTAATAACACCTAAAATAAATTATAAATGACTCAAAATATGACAAAAAATCAACATGAAATGCAAAAAATAATAGCTATTTTACAAAGTTATCAACTAATTAATTAAATAATTAACTAGTCACTATGAGTATGACCAGTATATATTCTTAATTTAGTCTTAGTAAATGTGATCAGTTATATTTGATATATTTTACTTTGGACAAAAATAATTTAGAGTATGCATTAGGTATTGCTACTATTAATAAGCTAAGTAGTTAATATTTAATGAACTTATTAAGTCCTAGCACTATTGTTTTTGTAAATAATTGATGAGGGTATAAGAGTTATTTACTCATATTAAAAACTTGATACAAAAAATATTATATGAGTTGAGTCGATCCGATTATTACATCGAGCTCGGGTTTCGAGCCAAGCCAAGCAGAATACTCATTAGTTCAAGTGTTGTTCATAGTACAATGAGCTATTTATTTCAAGCTGAATATTTTGTCGAACATAATATTAACAAGTTCAAGTTTAAGCCGAACCAAGTCAAACATGAAATACTCCCGAGCTGGCTCGGTTTATGTACAACCCTAGTAACATTGTGTGGAATGTCATCACCGTAGTTTTAAAACTTCTTTTTGATTAAGAACTCTTCGAATCGACTCCATTCTATGACTTCCCAAGCTAAAGTCCATGAAAGACTCTTGGTTGACTAATTTTATGATTGATTCCCTGTGTTTCCTCGAGTCAAGTTAAAAATGTTTGAAAATTTTATTATTTTCTTCTTAATTTAATTAAATCAATAGGTTAAAGTAGCAAAAATCATACATTTATAATTTCAAGGGTACAGCCAATTACTATAGAAAGTTCATACATGGGTACAACCATGTAGTGTCACCACTGACTGATCTGCTGAGGAAGGGACAGTTATGGGCGTGGATAGGTTCATGCCAAACAACTTTTGATGAACTAAAAGCTGCTATTTCATCGGAGCCAATAATGAAGTTACTGGACTTCAATCAACCGTTTGAGGTATTGACAGATGCCTCAGACAAAGCTGTTGGAGGAGTACTACAGCATGATGGGCATCCTATCGCTTTTGAGAGCTGGAAGTTGAAAGATGCTGAGACGTCGTATTCAGCTCACGAGGAGGAAATGCTCGCAATGGTACATTGTCTTCGAGTGTGGTGAGTTTACCTGCTGGGATCCAAGTTCGTGGTCATTACAAACAATGTTACTAACACTTTCTTTAAGACCCAGAAGAAGTTATCCCCGAGACAAGCAAGGTGGCTGGAATTTTAGCTGAGTACGAATTTGAGTGGTTGCATTAGCCGGGGAAGACAAATCAGGTGGCGGATGCCCTGAGCCGGAAGAATATGGAAGTAGTGGCCACTTATTCAGGGGTCGAGACACTACTGTTAGGGCAAGTTTGGGAGTTAGCCAAGACGGATCTTGAATACAGGAAGCTGGTTGACATAATCAGCGTGTGGCTGGTTTGGAAATACTGGTTAGATGATGGAGTAGTCTATGCCAGTAGGGGTCGGCTATATGTCCCTACGGGTAGGCTGCGATAAAAGCTGATGGAGGAGTCCCACGACACCCAGTGAGCAGGTCATCCTGGGAGAGACGGGATGTGCGCTCTAATGGTCAGGGCGTATTATTGGCCTGGGATGAAGGCCGATATAGAAGCTTTCGTGAAGTCTTGTCTGGTGTGTCAGCAAGACAAGGTGGAGAGACGACTGGAGGCAGGCTTGCTGCAACCTCTACCCACACCTACGAGACCATGGAGTTCGGTTTCGATGGACTTTGTGTTTGGGTTTCCCAATGTGCAGGGGATGTCGTCAGTGATGGTTGTAGTTGATCAGTTTTCCAAGTACGCTGTAATTGCGGCGGCTCCACATGCATGTTCAGCCAAAAGAGCTACCGAGTTGTTCTTCAAGAACGTGGTCAAGTACATCGGAGTACCAGCGGATATTGTGAGTGACCGAGACGTCGGGTTTACCGGGAGGTTTTGGACGTGCTTGTTTGGTTACTAGGGAGTAAGCTGAACTTTTCTACAGCTAATCACCCTCAGTTTGATGGACAGACTGAGAGGACGAATGCTCTACTCAAAGAGTATTTGAGGCATTTCGTCACAGCTAGTCAGGGGAACTGGCTGGAGCTTCTTGACGCGACGCAGTTTTATTATAATCTGCATCGTTCTTTAGCAATGGGACTGAGTCCTTTTGAAGTTGCAATAGGCTACCAGCCTCTTACACCACTAGAGGTAGCTCTGTAGAGGCGCGGAGTGAAGTGTCCAGCCGCATACAGGTTTTCCAGGGATAGGCAGGAGTTGTATGAGGATGCGGTGGATTTGGTGAAGCTTCCGGAGAGGTACAAACTTCACCCAGTGTTTCATTTTCGTTTTCTCAAGCCATTCCATGAGGATTTGGTCAATCCAAGGAAAGCTCCACCAACTGTTCAGCAGCAATTTTAGAAGAAGGTGGGGAGAATTTTGGAGCACAGGCAAGGAGCTCTAAACACCGGGATGAAGTATGTTATCAAATGGAGAGGGGAGCCGAGCAGTGAGGCCAGCTGGGAGAAAGAAAGGGACTTGTGGCAATTCGAGAGGAGGATCAAGAAGTATTGGAGAGGACTTAACCCTCCGATGGGGACATCAGATCTCATTGGTGGGGGAGAGCTGTTACAGCCTTAGTTGATGGACTCAGCGGGTTCTGAAGTTTGGTGGTTGTTCCTAGCACATCTGGGTCCGAGACGGGTAGTATGGGGCTATCCAAGTGGTGAAACAACTCATCAGCACTAATATGTGTTATAGTTGCAAGTGTCAAACTGTGGAGCATGGTGTAGCAGCGCATGGATCGGGAATTGTAAGTACCGATATGCATGGCACGACGGGAAACTTCAGAATCAGGTTTCGGTCCAAACAGCGTGAGGCAGATGGTATGACCGAGCATCAAGTGCCGACGCATGGAGCAGCAGGCATTGGGCTAGCGAGGTTGATTTCCGAGAAGACCGATGGGCGGTACCGAGGACGGGGCTGGTACTAATACCGAGCACAGAGAGATGCTACCGGTCCAAATAGCGGTAATGTTATATTCTGGTATTTGGAGAGGGATTTTCAAATTCCAGCGTTTGGAGTGGGATTTGAGTTCCGGCGTTTGGAGCAGAATTCGTGAGTCGGTATTTCTGATTGAAATGGACGCATTTCTAAAAAGTAAGGATTGCGAAGTCACATTCCTAAAAAGTAGGGATTTGCTGCTGGGACCCAAAAAGGAGGTTCGTGGCTGCTGGAGTGTGCCAGGGTGCAACCAGGTGTGCTGGGACGCCTAGCTAACTTGTTCCGAAGGAGTGGTTTGAAGATAAACATGAAGAAGATCTTGGGTGACTGCAACAAACTTGTGAAGAGATAAACATGGATGAATCCAACCAGCATTGTGGCTGTAAGCACAATGGGGTGGCTAGATCTTGAGGCAATCTTTGGAGATAAAGATCAGGGACAAGATCTGAGTTTATCTACAAGTTGGGGATTAACACGAGAGGCTTCCTAATATAACTAGGAGAAGCCGTGTTGGGGAAAAGAGAAAGGACGCCAGGACTTTGCTGGTGGAAGTGTGTTGCTCTCTTGTGGAGTAGAGAGAACCTCATCGTGCAAGGGAACACCGTGAAGTATTGCAGCCAATTCATGGTGGACGAGTTGAAGCTTCACGTGGACGATCGACTTGGTCAAGGTTCGCCTTTAGGATCGAGGTACTACTTTTGTTCTTCTACAACCTGTTTGCGATTACTGGCTGAGTTTATTGCATGTAAACAAGTCGGTCGTGGGGTGACTTGGGGTTGTGATTGTGAGGGCTGATTGTGAGTGGGGTACTCATAGTTCTCGCTGCTCGTCAGAGGAAGAGTAAAGCATCGTGGGGTTGCATGTCCACGGTGTCAAGCGATCAGGGTATATTGATTGCTTGTTTCCTTGTTTTCAC
Source organism: Piper longum (assembly GCA_032619315.1). Lineage (NCBI taxonomy): Eukaryota > Viridiplantae > Streptophyta > Magnoliopsida > Piperales > Piperaceae > Piper > Piper longum. The sequence goes on from JAVDBV010050562.1 coordinate 7,220, forward strand.
TAATTGAATCAAGGTTGGGACGGGTCCTATAATCTGTGGTGTCGGCGTCAAAATTTGGGTATCGGGTCCTTTCCTGTGATTCCGAGATTTGGATTGGGATTCCAGTGGTGGTGTTCCGATATTTGGATCGGTATTTGGGTGATCGATCTTGGGGACGTCGTATACTGTGGCTTGGCATATTGTCGCTATTTGTGTGGGTTGGCTGTAATTGTGTTTACCAATAGCCGAATCAGCAATAATCAAGTACTGGGCAGCTGAGTACCGGTACTGTGATCGGTATTGTGCTAACGTCACAGGTCGCTAGGAGCACTTCATCGTACCGCTATGTGGAGCGGTAATTCATTGGGCTTCTATCTGGAGTGTGGGTGGCTGTGCCGCTATCTAGAGAGGTATCTGTTGTGCCGCTATTTGCAGCGGCGTTCCTGTGTTTTGTACGGTTTATGCTGCGGGCTTGTGGAAGGCTGGTATTTTTAGGTGGGGAATACACCGAACGGGGTATAATTGTGTTTTGTATGCCCGTAACAGAGTTTTCAGAGCTTCGAAGAACAAGACTTGTTGAGTTTACAAATTGCTTTCAAGGGAAGGCACTCCACATACCACCGGTGTACCAATCTGAATAATGGACACAAGATCTACCAAGAGTCTCAGGGAGAGACTCACACGTCTGGAGGTGTTGGTAGGAGGGCCTACCGACGGTGGAGATGTGCATAACGTCTTCACACAACTACAGTCCTTAACAGAGGGGTTGTTGGACTTGAATTCTCGGGCCACCACATATGCCGAGTCCAGTTGTGTTAGGCTAGAAACATCGAAGATGTTGGGAGATCTCTGGGCTGCTTTTCAGGCATTGAGTACTAATGTTGCTTTGCTGAAGTAGGTGTGGATGATGTAGCCTCAGCAAGGAGTTGCTGAACGTGTAGCAGAAGAAGTCGTTCCAGGCAGGCTCAAGGTGCTCGAGCCGAAAAAATTTGAGGGTTCTAAATCAACCAAGGATCTAGAAAACTTCATCTGGGACATGCAAGAATACTTCACTCCTGCGAACCCACATAACTCTATATATATATATATAAAAGCTAGGCCTCCCCATCGACATTGGGCACGTAAAACTTTACAAGCAATTATTTTCCACATGTAATTGAGTAACGTACCTTGATTTCAAGCTGCTTCAAAGAGGTATTGAATACCCAGTCCGCCTCCTCCAAGTTATTGAGCTGATCCAAGTTCATTTGCAAGTATGTAGGGCACGCCGGATCGTGAAGGAAGAGAGCACAGACAGCATAGGAATACGTGAAGAAGGAAGCACATTTGATCCCTTCCTCTTTAGCAAAGCCCACCACCTTTTACAAGAACGAGTCATCCACAAGGCACTCGTCCGGGCACGCCAACTTGGCCATTTTGTGTACCACCTCGCGTAGGGTGATGGTGCCCACGGTCTTAAAGGACTCCACATGCTCGGCAAAGATGGCGCCTCCCTGGTCGAACCCGTCGGAGATCGGCTTCACGTTGATGCCATCGAAGGCGATGGCAGCGACGGTGGCGACGGCGAGGTTACCTTAAGGCCCTTGAAGGATAGGTGCTTGGCGAATTGGACCATGGGGTTGATGTGGCCCTGCAACCAGATAGGGGAGGACCATGACATGGACTCTTGGATCAACTTCCATGTTAATTTTCGTGAGTAAGTTTTGGAGACGCCTGCACATTAGACGCCCAAGAAATGCGCCAATAGAAAACTGACACGTCTCCAAATTTTGTCTTACGTGAACGGGGGGCAGCCCATCCCCTTCACCTTCTCCAGCACCGGAACAAGTTCACCGCCGTCGGCTGCGACACGCAGGCCAACATCAAGGCCGTGCTCGGCGGCGAGTTCAAGAGCGGCTGCATCTCCTACTGCAAAGTCCTCGACAGCCTTTCCCCTCTCTCCTGCGACTCCACCATCGGCTGCTGCATGACCTCCATCCCACCCGGCATCGTCGCATTCGAGCTCGAACTCTCCAGCTTCCACAACTTCACCATCAATGGCCGGTACAACTCTTGCAGCTATGCCTTCCTGGTCGACCACTCCCGCTTTGACTTGTCCAAGGCCTTCTTCTTCCGAGACGAGGCCATGCAAAGGAGGGTGCCCGTGGTGCTCAATTGGGCCATCAAGAATGACCCGTCCCCTTGCAGTGCTTGTGTGAACGACGAGTTCTGGATATGGGTATCTTTGCAATTGCTCAGTTGGGTTCGATGGGAGTCCTTATCTCTTGGGAAGATGCAAAGGTGATCCCTTGTATATAAATTACTCATGCATCAAATTAACCAGCTCCAAATTATTACTAACATAAGCAATATGTGTACAGATTTATTGAAACTGGTGGATTGATAATCTGAAGAAGGTGAAGGGAGATGTGGACGAGTGCGAGACGGGCAAACATGACTACGAGAAAACAGAATATTGCCATAACAAGGATGGTTCCTTTGAATGCGTGTGCCCAAGAGGGAGGAAAGGTGAAGGAAAAGTAGGAAATGGATGCGTCTCTGATGGTGATCTCGACCGCCTCTATCTTATAATCATAGGTATTTGCTTCACTCATGAGTTATGAAAAACATGAATTATAGATATAGATCAGTAATTAATCATTTGCTATATTTCTTCTTTAATTTGGGAAGTGAGACAAGAATTTTTCGACATCAATGCAGGTACTAGTGTAAGCTTCCTTCTTCTCCTAGTTGGGGGGCCTTGGTCGTATTGGATGTACAAGAAACGATTGCTCATCAAGCTCAAGGAGCAATTCTTCCAGCAAAATGGAGGGCTGCTGCTAAACCAGCTTGCTTCTTCAACCAAAATGGAAGTCATCAAAGTCTTCACCGCGGAGGAGCTACAGAGCGCCACAAACTATGGCCGTGAACTTGTTCCGGGTGCTGGAGAAGGTGAAGGGATGGCGATGAACTTGTTCCGGGTGCAGGAGAAGGTGAAGGGGATGGGCTGCCCACCATTCACGTAAGAACTAAGTTTTGGAGACGTGTCAGTTTTCTATTGGCACGTTTCTTGGGTGTCTAATGTGCAGGCGTCTCCAAAACTTACTCAATTTTCTTCGTATCTCCTTCCTTGATCATATCGAGTTGAACAACATATCATGGTTGAATATATATAGAAACGGCTGATCATATTAGATGTGGCCATGGTCATCTTAGTGGCCATGTTCGGCGGATGGACTTAATTTGCATGATATATACCGGTCTGGACCATGTAGAATCAATTATTAGTCATAAAAATAGAAAAAAAAAATTAAAGGAATGTCTAAATCAACTTGCCTCATCATGATATTATCAATACTTTATTTTTCCATTAAAAAAACACAATGCCTTAAAAAACTACTAAACATCAAGCAATAACATTTAAGAGATAAAGTATATGTCAAATTATGCGAGCAAGAAAAAACGTTGAGGTTAAAATTTAACTACCTTAAATACCTGCACCATTCACGGGGTTTGAAAGATGAGTAATATTATAGTGAAAACCGATTTCTGAAATGGGTATATATGGATATTTTAGTTTAGAATATAAACAAACTAAACTGCATTAATCGTAATAATTGAATTTTTAAAATTATATTCCGAAAATCTGTATTTTATGTTGATTATCATAAAATTAATTTATTTTTATAGTGAATTGTTATACGTTCAATGAGACATATATGTTTAGAAAGATTAAATATATTTATGAATTATATATGAAATTAAATGTTGGGCGCATCATCATTGTGTCGATCATGTACAAATTAGAAAAAGAAAATTGGGACGACATAAATCTCAATGAAACACGATTGAGAAGTACGATAACAAAAATATCAAACTATAATCCCAAAATATCAAAATATTAAAATATCAAATATTTTTGGGTTAGCCTATATCGATCGTGAATGATGTTAGTAAATTGTATACGCGTTGATGAGAAATTTTTATTCCTTGAGTAAGTTTTAAAATTAAAAAAATTTCGTCACATATGTTGCAAGTTTTCTTTCGGACCCAAAAGGTAGTATTAGAACTATGGTTAGTCTGTTTGCCCATGCTCATGATAATTTTGAGGCCACACTGTGAAATAAAGATTGTTGTGTAGTCTTATATTGGTCATAGATGAGGTTGGTAACTTATATATAAGTTTACAAAAAAATTTATTCTCTGAATTAGCTTTTGTGGATTAAGAGAGACGGGTACACTTATTGCAAGTCTTTTTTGTGAAGATATAAACTATCATTCATTTTTAAAAGCCAAATGGAGTTCAACAAAGTAAAGTAGTAGAAGTCTTTAACTTTCCCGGGGAGACCTATGATCTGAACCATCCTTGCACATATGTGCCACACTATTATTATAAAGCTTATAATAAAGTAATTCCGTTTGTATCTGCTTATGCAGATGCAGTTTGCTTATACACATGAACTTGGAAGGTTCTTGGTTGATATTCTTTGTGAATAAAGAAGGTAGATTTGTATGCGAAAGTATAGGTTACAATTGTAAAATAATTTTGACTTACGCAATGATTTTGATGGACAAGAATCTAAATGCCATCCTTGGTTCTTGTAGGACTTCTGATTTTCAGAAATTTCTTGAGACAAAATAAATGACAACCAATGTCAAATACAGAATTTGAGATGCTGGCTTCTTTAGATCACCAATACTTTGTAGATTCTTTTGACATTTATTTAGAAGATAGCAACACGGCTGACCTTTTAACTGTGTCTTCTAAGCCTTTTGTTTTTTGCAACTGTAATATTCCAAAACTACCTCCTATTCCAAGCAAAATTTGTTCCACTTCTTATGCTCCTCGGCGTCTCTCTGGCTACATCTAAGTTCCAAAGGAAACAAAGGATGTGGGGGACAAGATTGTTGAAGAAGGATATAGAGCAGATGTTGATATTGTCTCCGAGAACAACATTATTCCTGCTCATTCAAATGCTCTTGTGAGTATTCTCTCCACTTGCCACTGATATGTTTCTTGTACCGATTTTCTGATTGTCTTGTGTCTCTTGGCATGAATTTACCTCTGATAATGAATTTGAAAGAAGAATCAGCCACCTTTTGAGAGATCACTTATCCGAATTTCTCACGAAGACTGCTTGTTTCTGTCATTTCAAGTGCAAAATGATCTTGATTTTCTGTTGTCGAGAGAATGATTCCCATTACCATGCTATGATGTGCTGATTGATTTTCCTTCAGAGCTAACTGTAATATTGTCTTTTTGTTGAATCAAACTACCAAAGGGCATGTCTATAACGACAAATAACATTCTTAATAATAAAAAATCTACCAGAAATTCTATTCAAAATAAAATATCCTTAGTTAAGAAATTTGATCTTATATGTGAGAACTATTATTATTAACTGAGTTGCCTGTGTGGAAGGGTATTGCTTCCCCTGTGCCGAGGAACATCATAGATCAGACGAATGTTCGGGAGGGTGTTATGACGATAAAAATTCTAGGAGTATCTGCTGATGCTGTGCTCTCCTTTGTTCATTTCCTATACTCTTTCCTGGTGAGTATATTGTTGTATAACCTCTTATAAATAATCTCATTCGGCATGATCCCCATTATAAAAAAATTTCAGAATCAAGCAGCCCTAGTTCTCACCGTAAAATCTTAAACCTTTGTGCTTTCATGGATGACAAAATTGGCAACATATTACTTGCTTGTTATTCATGTTTCAGCTCAAGTATACTGCCTTGATTTTCTACCTTTCCCTTTAAGTAAAATCTTACCCTACTTGCAGCTACAAGCAGGATGATATGAAGAATTTTGCTCTTCAACTACTGGTCTTATCACATACTGTGTTCCATCCCTAAAGAAGGTGTGCAGTAGGTCACTGGAACAAGTTTTTCTCACAATAGATAATGTTATCGATGTACTTCAGTTAGCTAAAGAGTGTTATGCCCCACGCCTTTCACTTATGTGTATTAGGCTGCTCATCAGCAATTTTAAGCTTGTATCTGCTACCGAAGGTTGGAAGTAATGAAGCAAGCCGACCCCAATCTGGAACAAGAGCTCTTGGAAGCTGTAGTTGAGGCAGATTCTGTAAGTATGAATTCCATGTTGCACTTTATATTACGTATGTTTGTTTTGGTTCATCATTTCTGATATATTCACAGAGAAAAGAAGAGAGAGTGAAGAAGGCGTAGGACAAGAAAGTGTACCAACAATTGTATCAGCAATGGAATCTCTATTGCATATTTGCAGAGATGGTTGCAAAACCGTTGGACCTCGAGACAAGGCGCTGAAAAGGAGCCTTGTTCATTGTCGCTTCCCAGCTTGCAAGGGAATTAAGTCCCTGGTTCGACACTTCTCCTCATGCAAGACTAGAGTTGTTGGGCCTTTCGGGCCCCAAAAGTGACTTACAACAGGTTCATGGGCCTCTCTTAATCCAAAAGCTAGCTTAAGAATTAAGGCTTTCCCATTAACCTATATAGAAGTCACCGGTTGCCTCCAAATGGGATGTGGGATTAACCCAACAATTCTCCCCTTCACA
>JAVDBV010050563.1:0-10826 GCA_032619315.1 Piper longum
TATATATACCTAGGAAAAGATTTATACAATAGGCCCGAAGATAACTTGTAGTGGATTTTGTTTTCGAAAACATACTCGAGGGATCTCATCTTCGAGGGTTATTAATCCGAAAAATTGGTTGATTAAATGGCCTAGGTTAAATGGGATCCGATAAAGCACCACTTAACCCGTCCTGCAAATAATAAAACAAATATACGATAGAATAGAGCGAAAAATAGGGACGCGTCCTAAACAAACATGGCAGAAGCCCCAATCTTGTCCATGTGCCTATGTGCTAAGCTCTTATTTTATACATACACATCAAATCTAAAAGCTAACACCCGCTCATGATGCATTCACACATCCTATAGCATACTCATATCAATCATACATTAATCCACATCATCATATATCAATCACATGAGGTTTCCTATATTATGTTACCATAGATTACGATAATTACTTAGTTTACCTAATTTAGTTCTTTAATATTCATTACAATTCAATCAAGCAAATTTCATATTTTTATTTATAATAAAATAGCAAACTCGTCAATTCATTAATCTTATCATATTGTGCTAATAATTATCACCCTTAATAAATTAAGTCGGAGTTAATTATACCTTGCATCATCGGTAATCACCAATATTGAGTTGGCAACTAGATGGCAGCTGCGACGATCACCAGCGGCAAAATCGGCTATATGTAAAGGTGTAGCGTTGAGGGTTTGGAATAAATAGATGTCAGAGTGAAAGAAAATGAGTGGTCAGGGAAGAAAATGAGTGGTCATGTTGTAAATAGAACTTGACTCGACTCCGACTCGAGTAAAAATAATAACTAACTTATAATGATTTCTAAAAATCCAGAAAAATAGGGAAAAATCCTCATAAAACATAATACACACCATAGCATAATAATAATATACTTTATAACTACTAACCTATCCAAACTACCCTTAAATGGTTTCTACTAGTATGCTTAATATCCGCTTAAATGGTTTTAATTAAAATAGCAAATTTTAAATCAAACTTATCAAGAAGTTATGGAGGGCATCCAACCGCTTTTAGGAAAATAATTAATCTCGATTAATTATGTAATTAAATAACTAGTATTAAAAATTGTAGATATAAAAAAACCACTTAAATTGAAACAAAATTTATCCAATGTATCATGGCAAAATATAATAAATAAATGTTTAAAGTGTATACCACTAAGTTTACTAATTAATATTTTGCCATTGCAAGTATGAGCATGGGTCTAGACACAACTTTAATATATCAAATTTAGGTCTAGTTAATCAAATTTAAGGATTCTTATTATCTATTAATACTTCTTCAATATCAGTCTGATTCGGAAAAAAAATAAAATTTTGTTTTTTTTTATTTTTAACATAATTTTAAATTTTATATTTCTTTATAAAAATATGGGCAATATATTTAATATCGCTTTGGTTCTAAGTTTATTACATTCTAGTAGGTTCGGGTATAAATTCATAATAAATATATTTACATTTTCATGTTGGAGTTTAGATTTTTAATATTCGGTGAAATTTGAGTCTAAAAAAACCAAACCATACTGGACCCTTGTACCACTAAACCTTCTTGTATATAGGCTTTATTTTTTTCCCATTTAAAGTAATAATTGTTAACCTAAAACTTACAAGTCTTCAAGAACCTCTTTATAACAAACATCACAACCTAATTTTTATTTACCCGTATCGATAAAAAGAAGATTAAATGATATATAAAGATACAAAAGAGGAGATTCAATGAATCAAAACATAAAAAATTAAATTATTATAACTTATTACTTTAATTAATTAAAATTTGCTTTTTAAATTAGATTTTATCTCTAAGACATTAAATTAATATTAGATTTGCATTCCCCATTACAAGACGTTTTTTGTTTGGACCCATGACCTCGCCAAAATGAGAAAAACAGTAAAAAATGAATTTTCTTACCTGGCAAATAGAATATGCTCTCCGTTTTACCCTTCCGGATCCGACCTCCTTCCCTCCTTGACATGGAATTGTGAACCCCTCACCGACCATCCCACTCGCCATGAACGCCGCCGGCCGCCCCTACTCCCTCGGCGGCGGAGGCGGCAGGCGGGACCCTGCTCCGACAGCGGCAGCAGCGGCGGCGTCTCTGGCTCCGCCGAGAATCAGTAGGAGAAGGCGAGGGTGAGCCGGACCTCCCTCATCCTCTGGCACACCCACCAGAACGACGCCGCCGCCGTGCGCAAGGTACTAGAGGAGGACCCCTCGCTGGTGGCCGCTAGGGACTACGACAACCGGACGCCTCTCCATGTGGCCTCGCTCCATGGCTGGGTCGACGTCGCCAATTGCCTTCTTGAGTATGGAGCTGATGTGAACGCCCAAGATCGGTGGAAGAACACGGTATTTTGTCGTAATTAAGGATTTAGTTCAAGAACGGATTGATTGATCTGATATGTTTGGGTGGTATGATTATCTGATTGAGTTCGTAGTTGTATAAAAGAAGTTTCTTGATTCGGTTTTCGGTAAAAGAACGGAGTTCTTGATGTAGGATTCGTGTCGGAAGAACTGCTTAAGAGTCACTCGGGAGTGTGTGTGTTTATTGTTGATCTGCTAGTCGAGTGCTGTTTTGAGGTCTTAGTTTGTGGAATTTGTAACTGTTTCATTGTTGTATAGTGATGAAATTGACATGGAATTTGGACTTGATTTTATTCGATTGAGTTCAGGAACGTATTAATTGATGTGAGATGTTTAGATGGTATGATTGCATGTTGAGTTCATATTTTTATAAAAGAAGTTTCTCGATTCAATTTTCTTTAAAAGAACGGTGTCGTTGATATCGGATTGAATATTGGGAGACCTGCTTAAGTGTCACTTTGGAGTGTGTGTTTATTGTTGATCTGTTAGTCGAGTGCTGTTTCTGAGATCAAATAGCAACCTAGAATTGTGAAATCTGAAACTGTTTCTCCTTGAAATAGGATAAGGTTAATGATTTCTGGCTTATTATGGGATTGATAATCTTTAGGATTTTGGAGGGGGTTATGGAAGTTAGGCTTGATTTTATTGCATTCTTCAAAATTAACTACCTAAAAATTTCAGATTTATCAAATATAATCTTTAGGAAACATGAACAGCCATATTAATAAATGATGTAGGAAAAGGGTGTAGTTGATTTTTTTTTTTATCTTTAGATGCCATGGCAACAAATGCATGATGATGGTCCTTTTTTTACGTATGAAAATAATTTATAAAAGAAATGTAAACTGCCACAATCAAGAGGAAGCCTTTAGGTGTGACTATAAATGTATGTTTTTTATGAAAGCTACTTCTTAAATCAGTATGGAAGAAGCTTTAAGGGACTTCTACTAGCATCATAGGTTCATGAGATTTGATTGGAGTGAGCCCTGGCCTGGATATGAGTTTAAAGTATTAGTATCATTTCATGTGTGTCACTATGTGTCTCGTGACTCCAAATCCAATCCCCCTCCTCTTCTCTAAATACATGTGGCAACTTATTTGTTGTATGTCACATCACCTTAAAATGTCTTCTTTCTCAAATAAATAGATGGTTTAATCGCCATGACTTTGGTTATTGGCAATGGTCGAGTGTTGAAGTCATTAAAAAACGTCTTTGTGTAGGGTATGCAGAAGCGTACATAATTTGATTGCTGTTGTAGAGCATAATGCATGGATGTTTTCATTCTGCAAAAGATGACATGCTATACCATGTCTTTTCTTGATGAAGCATACTGTCTTGTTTGTGGACTAAATCAAGGTGTTTCTTGTACCAGCCACTAGCTGATGCTGAAGGTTCAATGAAACACAGCATGATTGAGTTGTTGAAGTCATACGGTGGCACGTCATATGTGAGTTCCTGCTAGTGCATGTTGATATTGAAATTTTTTTGTCATTTATATGTGCCACATGATAAATGAGATATTGTTCATTTTGAACTGCACAAAGTAGTTGTCTTGTTTTTCAACCCTTTGCATTATTCTGAAGCAATTTGATTTTATATCCCCGCGGAAAGCATTGGCATTGGAAGTCTGGTCATTTCTTTTTATAATTTTCTTTTCCCAGTCAATTTGTTTGGATGGGTTAGTGTGTGATTCAAAGTTTGGGAATTAACTGATGCTCCACTTTCACTATTTTAGCTAAACAGAAGTATATCGTTGAAATTGTTGACAGGGGCAAAGTGGTAGTCATTTTGAGCCAAAACCAGTATCACCACCTCTTCTCAAGAAATGTGATTGGGAGATTGACCCTGCTGGGTTGGATTTCTAAAACTCAATTGTTATTGAAAAGGTGATTATTCATCTTGCATTGGTTTTCTTATTTGGAGGATAACCTAACTAGGGCATATGTATTTTTTTTTCATTAATAATTGATTGTGAAATTTGTAGGTTCTTTTGTTGAGATAGTGAAAGCCTATTGGCGGGGGAACACCAGTTGCAGTTTAACGCATCCTTCCTTCACTTTCTGACAATTGGTTGGTCATGTAAGATAAATTCTGTTGCTTTCCCCAATGGAATGACTAACCTGTACTTCCCTATGGACACCTTCCATATGATTGACATTGTTGGATGGTTATGAAATTGATTCCTTGTTACTATCATCTGAGGGAAAGGGTGGGATATTTTATTAGTTCATCCCTCTTCAATTATTCCCAAAAAGGAATATAAAATAACAATTGTATTGTATGTTGAGATCAGTCCTATTGTCATCACCTGTCCATCATTTTGTTACTTGTTAACTCCTTAAATGGGATTCTTAGCTTTTTAAACTGATAAGTTATTGCTCTGGTTTTCCAGCCAGGATTTTAGGCACGAATTAAATCTCCTTGTGAGGCTGAGACACCCTAACATTGTCCAATTTATTGGAGCAGTAACAGAAAGGAAACCTTTGATGTTGATTACTGAGTATCTGCGGGGGGTATGTTGTTTTTAGTTGCTTCTAATATTGGTGATGATTTTTTTCTAGTTTGTTTGTTCAAGTCATGCATGCTTACATATTTCAGTTCAGTTAATTTATTTATTACTGGGGGATAAAGTAATTTGAAGCACTCAATTTTAAAGCTTTTTCCCTGCAGAGATTTTGCTTCTTTTCTAACCTGATAAGATGTTGGCAATCGTGTCGCTTTATGCTTTAAATGAGCTATTTGTGCATTATCCTGTGACTTTGTTTGGGTTAAGGACAGTTACTAGCTGTTCTAGTCTGATTGGATAATCACTGGGTTCACATCTCTCTTTCAATAATGGAATCTGTATTTGTAGCTAGGAGCTGCTTACATTTAATTTTAGAAGCGTTTCAAATTCTTTAGAGGGCCTTCTAGTGACGTTTTGTTAACCTATTTTTTGGGCATATACAGGGAAGACCTTCATTAGTATCTAAAAGAAAAGGGAGCATTGAGTCCGTCAACTGCAATTAATTTTGCACTAGATATTGCCAGGTTGATGTTTAAGCCAATATGTGTTAATATTCTAAGCGTTCTTTGATTACTTTTATCTCATGTTCCTTAAAATGCAGGGGCATGGCTTATCTTCATAACCAACCTAATGTTGTAATTCATAGAGACCTTAAACCCAGGTAAATGGATTTTTTATTATGTTCTGTGAAATACATTGTAAAATACATTTCAATAGAGAAATGGTTATTGAATTCACTGCAAAGGAGTACCTTGCCTGCGTTAGAAATGACCCAGTTTTCTACTTGATATTTGTAAAATGGATTTTAGTTTTTTCCTTATTCAATTTAATGTACAGAATTGCCAAATGTTAAATCCATATTTACTTGGTTTAATGAGCTTTTTTTAAAAAAATACAAAAACATGAAAAAAATATAGTGCCTGACTAAGCTTGATTTAATTGATTTGGAGGAATGTTCTTTTGGTCAATTCCAGTGCAGACTATCTGAAGGTTGGTGACTTTGGGTTAAGGAAGCTAACCGAAGTACGAAATTCGCACAACGTGTACAAAATGACTGGAGAGACTGGGAGTTGTAAGATATACCAACATTATTATTTCTTTTTCTATCTTCTTAAATTCTATTTCGTCTTCTCATCCTTTGAAGGTTTTTATTCTCTTGGTGTGAACCTTGTGGTTTTGTGCCATACCTCAGAAAGAAATAAATCTTAATGTTCATGGCGTAATATTAAAGAATTGGCTGGTGAGTCAGCTCTATCATAATGTTCAAAATAGTTCAAATGTGTGGAAAAATTGAGTAACATATTGGTGCGATGAAGTTGGAGCTTAGGATAATGTTTTAAAATATATGAGCTCTTTGTTTTTTACTAATTTAGGTAGTGTCAGCTTTCTAAAAATTGAATCCTGAAGGCAATAGACAATTATATTCAATTTTATATCCAAATGCACTTAAAACATGCATCACCTTCCCAGATCTGTCAACTAAGAACAGCAAAATTGATGACAAGTTGGATTTTTTTTTTAAAAGTTCTAAATAAAGACTTTTGGGCTTGATGAAGTTGGATGGAACTTTTTCTGTTTTAGTAGTGGAATGGCCCATTTGAATGAATGCTACATAAGCCTAGAAATGAGGATTGCTGAAGACCATGATTTCTTTACATCTAAATTGTTTTCTTTGATATCAAATTAATTGTGTTTTATGTTTCTATTGAAAGACCTATATATGGCACCTGAGGTCTTCAAACACCAGAGCTACGACAAGAAAGTTGATGTGTTTTCATTTGCAATGATACTGTACGAGTTAATGGTTTACTGATTATTTGTTCTATAAAATACTATGTAGAACTTCGCCGTCACTAATATATCAATGTGGCACAGATGCTGGAAGATGATCCCCCATTATCAAATTATGAACCTTATGAAGCTGCAAAGTATGTGGCAGATGGCCATAGGCCAATATTTCGCTGTAAAGGATACCTTCCTGAACTAAAAGAGTAAGTGAAGACATAATCATATGCATTTTTATGTTTATACTTGATAGGGTCTTTTTCATTGTCATCTAACATGATAATTAGCAGGCTATTTTTCTGCCATAGTAATTATGTATAGGGTATGATTTACTTAATAGTTTTGTAGCCATATAAAGTGGATCAGATATCGCTAATAAATAGAAGTTTCAGTTTGACAGAGCTTTGCTGGGCAGCCGACATGAATATTCGGCCACCATTTCTGGATATACTGAAGAAACTTGAAAAGATCAAGAAAACAATATCTGCAGACCACTACTGGAGCATTTTTTCACAATAGCAGTACAAAGAGCTATTTTGCCATGACCACCCATGCTTTGCAAGTTATTTTCTCTTCTATAATTTGGGGCTCGATATTGTTTGAAAGTAAGGGTTTTGATTTCTCTCTAATAATTATATGACCAGAAGTATTTATGGTCAGTAGTTGCTGAAGGATTAGTTCGGTGCATAAAATAAGATTTTTGTTTCTTTTATAGATGTAAGAACGAGGAAATATGTTCTGCATCTTAGCCATTCGTTGTGAACATTTTTCTATATCTAGATTCTTCATTTTTAGGGTGATATAAATGTACAGTTGTTAACGTTTGAAAATCTTATGATGTTGTCTTTATACATTTGGAAATGAGGCTTGAGAAATGAATTTGTTGGATCAAGATGATGGTAAGTCTTGCTTAAGTTGCTGATGTAAGTGTTATCAAATATTAGTCTTTATAGTGTGTATTTCTAAGTGGGTATTTTGCTAATGTAAGTGTTATCGAATATCATCTTTTATAGAGTGTAATTCTAAGTAGATATTTCTTTATATTAAAATATGTCTAATTAGTAAAGTTTGCAAATACTCTGGCGTGTTTGAAGCGTAACTAAGTCGGAAGCGACGAAAAATTCTCATAGTCGAAGCCCTCACATGGAAAAGTTTGGTTGAAATGGAAGGAAGAGGACCACATTTGAAGAGTAAAAGAGCTTGTGTTCACTGACTTCACTTGAAGTCACTATTAACTAGAAGGGCTCCAGAGAATGGCAATTCATCGATCCAGGTGTTAAGCATAATTAATTGTTCATAAAGAGCATAAATATTGATATGGAAGTAGCTGCAACTAATTTAGATCAAAATAAGTTCGTGAATTGCATGACAAATAAATTGTTCGAAGCATTTAACCATTAAAATGTTTGGGGTTGTTAAGATTAGTGTTTGGAGTACCTTTTTAATTCAGAAATTCATGATAATAAGTTAACTCAAAAGTTAATTTTTGTGAACAAGTTCGACCGTTTCTTGAATGATGATCGATAGCAAATACAAGCACAAACAGTAGCTCAACTAACCAATTTTTTTTTTTACAAAAGCTTGCCATAATCCACAAATTAATAAAAAATTAATAGTATCTTCAAAGCTTCTCTGGAGAAAAAGAAGGAAAGCTTCATCAACCCGAGGAATCAAGCATGATCTGACTTATCTTTAAATAAATGCATACTAAAATGAAAATAATAGTAATTTCAATTTTTACACAAATTTAGGCATGATAAAGAAAAAGCAAACGAGAATATTTATGAAGAGTAAGTGTTGCATGTATTTTCAAAACCCCACTTTTCTTAGTCACCTTAGTTATTTTCAAAGCTTTAAGGATTATAATATTTAATGGTTATATAGAAATAATAAGTGGTAGTACAAGGAGTATTTTTCTGGTGAAGAATACATGGTCGATTTTCAATTTGAACAAATAATTATTTTTAAAAAACATTGTGATAAAATTTGATAATTTAGACAATGAATTTTGGCATTGACCGTTGACAATTGACAATTTCCCCAACTGGGAAGCACCAAACGGCGGCAGGTACGAATCCTGTCTTTGAAACCTCCGTCCAAAACCTCTTTACTTTCTTTCTTTCTCATTAATCTTCTTCTTCACCCCGCCTTCCCCACTGTCCCACCCACCCACCCATGGAAGCCTTGGCCATGACCAGTGCTGCAGCTTCTCCTCTCCTCCCCAAGTGCTCCTCCTCCCTCCTCTCTCGCCGCACCACCCTCAACTCCCCCTTCCTTTTACCCCCCACCACCACCACCACCACCAACTCACATTGCCTCCGGATGCGAACGTCGTTCCCACTGTCCTCTGATCTGCCCAAAACTGATTCTTTCGTCACTTTCTGCTCAGCGGCAAGTGACCAAGAGGCTCTGCCCATCGAAAAGAGTGGGGTTTTCTTTTTCTTGCTCAAAAGCTTCCACCTTATACTTTCGTTTTCGTTGATTGCATATGTTCGTTCTCTTATACCAATTTTTCTTTTGCAGGGTTCCCACCGTTTCCTACTGTTATGGATGTTAACCAGATCCGTGACATATTGCCCCATCGGTCAGTATACTTGTTTGGGTTGGAGAATTGGATGTTTCATTTAATGGGTGATTGATTGATTGATTGTATTTTCTTTCTGATTTATGGTTTGGTGAAGGTTCCCGTTTCTTCTGGTGGATAGAGTGATTGAATACAACCCGGGCGTCTCTGCAGTCGCAATTAAGAACGTCACCATTAATGATAACTTCTTTCCGGGGCATTTCCCAGACAGGCCTATCATGCCTGGTGTTCTCATGGTTGAGGTACATTATGGTGCCTTCCTCTCTCCTTTTGTGTGTTGGAAGATATATAGGAAACAATTCTCTTGTTTTGTGAAGGCGGATCTGTCTGCTAAATTTCACCAATGGGTGATGATAGGCTTACCAATTTGTGTGATAATGATAATAATCATAATAATATTGAGGCATTTTTTGACATCATTATAAGTATACAGCAATCACAACTACTATAATTAGATTATAGTTGTTTGATGCTTATAATAAGTTGGTCTAGTTGATTGACTTAACAGTGTCATTAGTACTCTTTAAGTGGGGAGGGAGGAGGGTTGGTATTAAGGGCAAAGGGTACCTGGCCATCATAACATCGTTATTTATGGTCACATGTATTATAAAGGTGGAAATTCAAGACATTTATGAAGTCAAAAAGTTTAGAGTATCCATTCTCTGATTTACATCCGGTTTTTAGGAATGTTTTCTTTTATTGTTATGAGCTGTGTTACTAATACCAAAAATTTTAATAAATCATATATTCGAAAGGGTACCTACACAATGGACTAGATCGAAGACGTTCTCATAGGTTGATTCAACTCATAATTAGGAGAAGAATAAGGATCCACATACTTTAGATCTCCAAAGTTAAGCACCAAACTAATTTCCTCTCTCCAGGAAGATGGCTGAGTGATGTCGAAACCACCAAGGGGTTTTATTTATAGACAAACTAATAAGACTCCTATTAGAGCATGTCTTTCCTAATAGACATGATTTCATTGTGGGTTATATCGATAATTTTATTAATAATAGAAAACCTATTTAATGTAGAATTCTCCCCAAATAATGTCCAACAATACCATACGTTTGAGAAGAAAAGACTAGTGGAAAAAGGGTCTTCTGCCACTAAATTTTGGTGACAAAAAGGCTTAATTTTGGTGACAAAAAGGGCGTTTGTCACTAAATTTATCCCCGAATTTTTTGGTAATGGAACCGTTCACATGTAATTAAGTTCGATGACAATTCAGTGGCAATTTGTCACCGAAATATTTTGATGACAAATTTCATAGACAATGTGTCATCAAATTATCACTAAATTTCGGTAACAAAAATAGTAATAGATAACTAGTAAAATTATGGCATAGGGCCATGGTTAAAATTTGTCACCAAAAGTTCGATGATAAATCGGTGACAATTTTACAAAAAATTATAAAAAGTGGGACTATGATCCCCATGTGCCATGTGGCCGCGCCGCAAGGTGTGTGTGGGGACCACAGTCCGCCATCATGGCGCGGAAAGGGCGATGCGGGACGACTATCAATGACACGAAGCGGGGGGGGGGGGGGGCGGG
>JAVDBV010050565.1:0-10332 GCA_032619315.1 Piper longum
CTCCAAGTAATGACCACAACTCGCCGCTCAAGGCCAAGTTGCTCTTTCGCTCCAACGTGCCTCGTGCACGCACGTGGCAGCTCATCCACGGTCTCCATGGCAGCTCATCCATGGAGTGAGTGTTTCCACTCGGTGCATATTCATGACAACTCATCTATAAACTATGTTGTCATCGCTAGGCCAAGTGTGACCGCGTGACACTATGGTCCTGATGCCCTGCCTCCCCGCCACTCTCCACTGAAAGACTACAAATTCAACTTGGTGGTGCTGGTAGAACAGTAAATTATTGCTTTATGTCTGTCTTATGCAAGCTCGGACGGAGACCAACGTGAAGCCCGACATGTGGGCACGTTCGTGTATCTTGCACGAATTGCGGGTGCGCTATTCACCTGCTAGGGTCGTTTACGCATAAATATGTGTTTTGCACAGGTTTTTGTGATAGAGTTGAAAAATAAAATTTGAAAAACACTTTTGGGTGGCATAGAAGAGGAGGAGATTAGGATTTGAAAAAAGACGAAGTTTTTTGATTGCTGATTGCCGCTCCGTCAAGTTCTAAATTAGTGAAATCTATCTTTGCTCTATATTGCTCTGCAATTTATACTAATTGTATTGGTGAACATAAATCTTATCTTAAAGGAAGTTTGTTCCCCTTTAAAACATAGTTGTATCAATTTGGTTGATATAGTAGAAACTAGTTCGGCAATTTGTCTCGTAGTTTTTCCTAGGGCTGTTCACGGGCCAGTTCGAGTCAATTTTTCCAAAACTCATGACCGGCTCGTTAATAATTTTAATTGGTTCAAGTCGAGTTTTTATAATTTCGAATTTCAAGTCGGGTTAGTGAGAAAACTAAAAACCAAGCTTGACCCAAGCCCATATAAAAGGAAAAGTCGAGCTTGAGGATATGGTGGATTAGAGTATGGGAATGAGGTAAGGAGGCTATGGCAGCTCTTGGTCGGCCACCATTGACTGACGATGGGCGATGGCAACGGCGGCAACTGGTGATGGTCGACAAGCGGCGACTGGCGACAATTGGCGACATGCGACAACTGGTGATTGGCGGCCTAGCGATAGGTGACGATTGGCAGCAATGGCCGATGGCCGACGGCAGGTGACGCGCTACGGTAGTTGGATCATACCCATCTGCTTCAATGCTTATTGCTACGTTAGCTGCTTCTCCACTGCCCTCAACTTAGTTGCTCTCCTTGCCGTTGCCTACCTTCGAGACTTCCTCGAGGCTCACCTTTATTTGCTCCGTGATTGTATCCCTCAAGCAGTGGAACTGCCTCGATATTGTCCGTAGGGCCAACGCCATGTACGTCTTCCCCAAGGTCGGCCCTACCTCTGCCTCGAACGCTATCACCATGAGCTTCTTTGTTGCTTGTACCTCTGCTCAACGTGAGGTGGATTCATTTCCAAGGTTAAAATTTTAATACAATATTAGTACTTAATAAAATATACGTAGAGAAACACATCCCTACTACAAAAATATTAGCATTCTTGAAACACACCAAATACATTGAAAGTAATAAACCGAGTCGAGTCGAGCCTATTTGAGTTATGAGTTAATCGAGTTACGAGTCGAGTTGATCCGAATTTAATAGAACTCGTAATCGATTCATTTGTCACCGAGTCGAGTTGAGTTATAAGTATCGAGTTCGACTTGTGAACAACCCTAATTTTTCCCTCTCGTTAGGCCACGTTAAAATTTGCTCCCATTTTTTTTTTTTGGTTTGTGAAATTACTTAGACGAACATTGTTTATGGTGAAAATTTTGGGTGATTGTGGTTGCTCGTGTTTCATCCTCTACACGCATATATAGATGCTTAAAGCTTGTATTGCGAGTCGGTGACGTCGTCAACTCTCCAGCTCGCGTATGTTTTCATGGTCCAACTCACCTGCCACAAGAAAAATTCATTAATATACCTAGGAACAGGACATGTGTGTAGCCGCTAATCGGCACAAGCAAGCCATCAATTCTCATTCTTCCGCGGCGTGAATCTCGTCAAGAAAAAGCAGACTTGGAGGCTCTAAAGTCTGCACTCTCCTTTTCAATGTGCCATCCATGATTCAACCCACCTTCAATTCTCTCTGCATTTTAGATAGGGAGAAGTCCAGACAATCTACAGCTGCTCCTTTCACACGTCCCACTCAACAATTATATTACAGACCACTCTTCCAAAATGCCCCATTTCAGATGCAAAACGTGTGCTTATCAAACTAACATTCTACCATAATTGTTATGTAGCATCCTTATCTTTGATGTATCATTCTCTCTTCTGTATACAAAAAATAAAACATCCCATTTCCGACTGCCTACATTACAAACTTGTATATATGGTTAAAAATGTTGAAAGAATGTGATAATTTTAATTTGATATAGCCTTTTATTTATTTACAATTAAGGGAACGGATCCAGTCTAGCCCTGCATTTAGAGGAATTGGCGTTGGTGTCCCCGGCCAGCTTGCTCAGAGCTACCACGCACTTCACCCGAACTTGAACGGTCCAGCTCCTGACCCCCCACACCCTGACCTGGACCGGCGCCGTGATGTCCAGATCTAACGGAATATTCCCTCTCCGTAATTCAGCCGTCATCCTCAATCGGACGTCGTCGGCGAGCTTCAGCCCCGGCCCCTTCAGTTCGATCTTCAACGCCGTCACGTTCTCTGTCCCCTGGTAGAACGCCGGCAGGGCGCCGTTGACGAGCTCGACGCCTGCGTACGACGCCGTGACCGCGCTCCCCGGTCGATAGTAGACGCCTACGGCCTTATTGGGGTTGTCGGAGCGGACGCCGACGAGGAGCTCCGGCGAGATGGGTCGGGCGGACGTGAGGTTGAAGCCGCGGGAGGAGACGGAGACGAGGGAGTAGCGGAGGGAGCGGGGGCGGGCGGCGAAGTAGAATGCGGCGGAGAGGAGGGCGGAGGCGAGGAGGAGGAGGAAGAAGAAGAAGGCGCAGCAACAGCAGCGGCGGCAGGAGCCACGGCGGGGCCGGCAGCGAGGTTGACGGCGGTTGGTCTGTGGAGGGGGGACACGGTAGATCTGGTCCTTGGGGATCTGGACGACGTAGGTTCCCGGCGGTGGCTTTGGCCTGGGGACGAAGGAGGGGATGGGGTTGGCCTCCTCCTCCCTCTTCTGATCAGTCAGGCTCTGCTTCGACGCTTCGTCCCCCGGGAGGACTCGTTCGGCCATCTCTCTCGCTCCTCTCTACCTAGCTACCTAGCTATGGTGTATATAAATATATATGCCAATCCTTCCCTCTTCCTAATTCCCTCCTCTTCCTTATCCGAGCTAATAAATAAACAATGCACTTAGCAGCAACAGGCCGTCAACTGCATGCAACAGAAAGTAACAATATTATATGACAACTTCTCTACAGAATATTGATTGATGCATGCTCTTATCTTACGAAAAGGAAAAAAGTTCATCAAATTTTTTTAATACATCTTCCAAATTAAGGTGTTTAGAATTAGAAAGAAGAATGAGGATCATTGAAATGGCATTTTAGTATAAAAAAAAATCGAAGCATGAATGAAATATCGAAAACAGGTTAAATAACTCGTTACAATTGATCTGACGAGTTGGTTTTATCTATTGGATTTCTCTTGCAATGCCATGCACTAGCGCGAGAATAAATGACAGACGATTATGCACAGGAAGAGAGCAATGCTTGTTATAAATATATATTTTATAAGGCGCGAAAGAGGAGAGGAAAAAAATCCCCATGATATGATATCTTTCTCTAGAAAACCAATCCTAATAAGTAAATAAAAACGGGGTGTTTGTGCACGAAGAAACCAAAAAAAACAAACACATAAATATGCCAACCTGCCGTCTCAATCAATCTCAACAAGTGAAACTCTCCCGGGCAGCGGCTCCTTTAGCCCCTTTAACTCGAGGAAGGATCGAGTTAAGGGACCTCTTTGATCAAGTCTGGAATGAAATCCAGCAGGAAACTAGCAGTGCATGGGGGGTGGGAGTGCTAGAGGGGGGGAGGGAGGAGAAGGAGAGAGGAGTGGGGCGTTGGGGATGATTGAGGAAGGAGTTTAGGCCTAAAATCTATTTAGAGGAGGAGGAGTTCAAAGCAAAGAGGCTAACGGGAGGGCATGGAAGACAGCGGAGCAAAGGCGCGTTGTTCGGCTGTTCACTTAGCTGGTTAGAGCCAGAGAGTCAAATGTGTTGTGAGATTAGTGGTAGCCGAACTTTATCCCACCAAATCTTAAAAGATCGGATTTAGTATTCATAAAATCCCAATTTTAATTTGAAAACATCATATATTAGTTTTATAATGATCAGATTTAGTTTACCCAATATCCGATTTAACAATATAATTATTTTTTATAAAAAATATATTTTATATAATTTAAACTTTATTATAAAAATATATGTGTTCCTATATAAAATTAATATATTTTCAAATTTATTTTTTTTGTATTAGTCTGTTTAATCTTCTTTTTTTTTAGATGATTATTTATAATTTAATTTTTTTATAGTGCTATTTAATTTATTTTTTTGTAACATAATTAGGTTTTAAATGATTGTATCCAAATTAGTTAAAAGTCAAATAATAAATAATCAAATTTAATACATAAATTTAAAATAATTAACAAATTTAATACTGAGCAATACCATGTGTGCGTGATACCAGTGGCGCACTCGTACCATTATTCCTTCCCTTCTTTTGTTTTGTCGAGTCCGGCTTCTTCACCGTCCATGACTCATTCATGATTCATGCGTACCCATCTACAGGATTATTTTTGTCATAAACGAAATCACTCCACCATGACTATGTAACGAGTACACACCGTTTTTTAAAAAAGGAATAGGTACACAATTATATCAAAATAAAATTATTTTACGTTAACTCGGATCAAATAACGAGCATTGTGGATCCTTGTTTAGAAGATTTCGTGACCGGATTGCCCTCAGCGGCCAGAAGAAGGAAAGAGGGGATAAGACGCCGGTGGTCGTGCCGAGTAAAAGATGTTGGCGTGCATTTCGGGAAGCGGGTATTCCGCGTGGGGTGCGCTAATCCAAATTTAGTGGGTATAAGAATGATTGTTGTTTATAATACGCAGATAAGATGAGGTGGGATTAGACCACCACAAACCGTGTGTTCCTTGCCTCGGAGCAGGTCATATATTAGCTGTCTTCTCCCCACTTCCAGGCTCAAGTTGTTCTTTTGGTATCAATTTAACCACCATGCTAGTCTTCCCATACTTTTTTTCCCGCATTTAACATTCATTTATGTTTAAGACTACCTTAAAGTACTTAAAATAATTTCCGGAAGTGTTAAGATTTCTTACTAAACAAGCAGTGAACAGGCGAAAGACTTCACCAATTAAATGCCCCAAACTATGCTAGCAAAAGAAATAAGGCACTCGTTTTACAAAATGAAATGAAAAAATTAAACACCCGACTCCGGAACTGCCAAATCCTTAATGAAATGGTGAAACCTCAGGCAGAAGACGCTTCTAGTCGGAAAAAATGATACTATGATCCAACGATTCCAACATCATAAACCAAACACAAAATCATAACTTTTATACGGACCATATAAAATGTGCAATCGGCAGTATCATACATTTAGCATACCAAGATCTCCATAGGATACAAAAGCAAAAAAGTTGACACAAGCCAATCACCAGCTCACTCAACAAGCATATTAACAGTAAAACATCTCGGAGACCCAGGAAACCCAAACAAAGCCTCGAAAGAATAAATAAAATCTGGAAAAAAAAGAAGAAGCCAGCATGCAAAGACAAGAACCATAAGTGAATCCTTCACTCAGAATCGCTAGAGCTTGAGCTGGAATCCGACAAACTTGAAGTTGACTCCGTTTAGCCGCTTCTTGTTGAATGCAAATCATTAGACTTGTTTTCAATCTCATCAGACCTCTCCAAGATCTCCTCATTTGCACTGTCAGCTTGTTGAACATTTACTGTAAGTACGATGGTTTCTACATCCACTTCAGATTTCCTTTGCTGTAACTCGTCATTTTTTGTCCCTTCTGCATGAGAAACCATTTCCATATTATCAGAATTCTGTTTATCAATCTCCGGCTCTTCAGTACCTTGAATACGCAAATGAAGTTCTCCATCCTGCTGAATAGAACTTCCATCAGTATCACTCGCTTGAGAATTCATGGTTGTGGAAGTAGCAGTACGTCGTTCAATGGGTTGAGGACAAAAACTCAAATCCGCAACAGGTGCAACGGCAACTACTTGAAACTCTGGTTTAGTGGCGACATGCATGGATTCCTGATCAGCAGATTTAGCAATCACCTCTGCTCTCATTTTTGAAAAAGCCAAGTCAATGTCCTCTAATGACCTTGCTTCTACAACATCCATGTCCTTGTGGCAATTGTTTAGTTCATAAGAAGGTGCACCACCACCCACTTCTGCATCATCCTCAGAAGACGAGCTAATATCATCAACTGTAGCATCAGTAATGCGACTCACTTCAAGGTCGCCAGTTGCCACCGATACAGCAGAGTTCTCATCTAGAGGTTCATGCAGAATAGATTTAGATTTCTGTACCTCATCTTTGATACGTGTAAAAACTGTATCTATGTCTTCAACTGAGCTTGCATCTAGGACAACTAGATCATTGCCATGATAATTTATATCCGAGGATTTAATTGAGCTTCTTTCCTGCTCAGTGTTGTCAAACGTAGGAGTCACAACTGCATCCTGCCCTTCGGATTTTTGGGAGTTCAGCTCAAGAGAAGATGATGCATCATTATCTCTTTTAGGCAGCATAGAAATAGAGTTTTCTTCAGTAGATGTTGAGGTGGAAGTCTTCATTTTGACTGATTCGCTGATAAGCTTATTTTCTTTATACGCACATTGTGAAGATTGCATTCCAATGTCAGCTTCAGTGACATGACTAACACTTTGGAAATTGAAGTCACCAACAGCATCCAACTCTGTAAGTAAATATTCATCAATTTCTTGAAGCCCGTCTGCTTCAGCATTCTTCTCCATGAATATGTCAGTACTTTCAGCTGAACCACACGGACAGACCAAATCACCAGGAAGCCTACTATCAACAGTTTCCATGTTTGTTATTGAGCTCTTTGCTTCAGGTTCATGTACTTCTTCATCTGTATAATCCTATCCAGATAACAGAAAAGTGTTAAAATGATACTCAGTTACAACTATGTCAGTCATGAAACATAATATCTACTAGCACCATAAATATATCAATTCAATCATTTTCACAATCTTAGGTCAGGAATAAAAGTGCAGCACCATTTGCAAAATGCCCGTGCAAATTTCATAAATTTTAAGCAGAAAGACAAATATGGCAAATGAGATCAGAGGCAAGGAGGAGATGCGCAAATTACAAACTATGATGCCATCTATACGAGAAGGAAGTTGAAAAGCTGCTAGAACCAAGGTGATGCATGACAAACACAAGACAAATTATGAGATGTTTGCTAAGTTACTAATACAGTGTATATTGGTAAGTGATAATTGAACTATGAATAATGCACAGATTAATCATGTGCAAGGTACAGAATAAACTCAAGCAGTAGATATGCAACGACAGAGGTAAACGCATGAACAAAGGTAATTACATGATCAATCATATTACATATATTAACAGGTAAAAATACGGGATCAGCAAGTCAACAGATGGAAGAAAGGGTGCCATGACTTCTTCCTTCCTTTGTATTCTGGTAAGTAAAAATAACCCTAATGCATACGTGGGTGAATATATATAGGCAAGAAAAAATATGCTAACCTTAAACATTGTCAAAGCACAATTCATATCCTGACGAGGCAAATCTGCCATATCCAAACACGGTTCCTGTGATGATTTTAACTTTCCACTCTCTATGTACTCATCAATTTGCTCCTCCTCCTGCAATGGTGAAGATCTATCCGCTATCATCACATAAGTGGTAGATAATGCAGAGGCAGAGTTGATATCACCCTTGTCTGGATTGAACACAGCTTCTTCAATATCTGTAATGTCAGATACAGACTTCTCAAGAGCCAAGGGGCTGGCGTCATAAACAGGTTCAATGGCAGCTGTTTCTTCAGGTTTTCCAGCCTCCATCATGGATGAATGAACTGAATCACTTGACCATTTTGAAGGTTCACCTTTTGCTTTCTCAGGAGAACTGCTTTTATAAATTTTTTCCAACAAAGAAGTGCTTGATCTTTCACTGTACTTCTCCCCCGGCAGCTCTGGTTGGCAAGCATCAACTTCATCTTCTAACCCATCAACTATTGTATCCACAGCATCAACATCTTTCTCAACATGTTTCTCATCAAAATCAAGTGAACCTTCTTCTGAGGAATCTCTTCCATTGAGATGTTCAACATTTTGCACACATGGAGAAGCTGAGCAAACTTCTAGTTGTGTTTCATCATCAAGCATCTCCGTCTGTTCTTCCTCCAAGTCAGAAGAATTAGTGTCCGCCTCATTAACTGAACTAACTTTTGATTCACTCAGGTCACTCATTTGCCTCTGGTAAGTAGAGGTGCTCGCTTCCTCTAGCATAGCTGTCTCCACAACAAAGTACGGCTTAAAATTTTCAGTTTCATGTGTAATTTCACCCGGAAAAGAAGTTCGTAAATGAAAAGTCTCATGTCTGCGAAAAAATGGCTCTCTCTGCGGGAATATCACTGAGTCTTTGCAGCCTGAGCTCTCCTCCGTGCTCCTGCTGTCACCATTACTGGGCTGGTCATAAGGTAGATCAAAAGGATTAACTCTAGGATGCAGAACTGAAGGAGCCGAACCAGGAACTGGTGGCAATTCCAGATTTTTTTCAGCTGTGTCAGGAAGGTCAAATGGATTTTGCCTGCTGGTGGAAACTGGAGGGATTTGAAGATGAATTCCATCCAAATCTATAAGATTCATATCGACCATGGCTCTTTGATTCCTTGAAGCTATTCTCTTAGCAATCATATCCTCCATTTTTAAGTTCCTTTCAAGTTCTAATTTCTTAATATCTTTAAGATTTTTCTCATCGTCCTCTGTCCATGTGACAACCTCAGAGGCTCTATCTTCTTGATCCTCACGAACATCCTCCTCCTCATCTTGTATCTCCTCCTCCTCCTCGTCCAATGGATCACTACCACTATCAGATTCATTGTCATCGGCTGACACATCTGAATCTTCTCCATCTGTGACTTTTGGGGAGTGTGAAGCAGGTTGTAAAGCACCAACATCCAAGAGAGGGTGAAGCTCGTCAAGCATGGGCATGATATCAGTCAAGGATGCGTCCGGGGATAAGCTCTCAGCTTCATCAGAACCCGAGACGGAGTCCTCCTCACTGTCAATCTCTTTCCAAGACGAATCATGGGGAAAGCTATTATTCTTTTCATCCAGAACACCATCAGCTTCATTGCTTTGATCAGCAATAGAAGAGTTTTCAACATGCGGCGCACCACCCGATCCGATCCCAATTTCAATCAATCCCTCCTGATCAAGTTCTCTATCTACAATATTCACCAAATTCTCGCTCTTGCTCCCACCATCCTCCTCCTTCCCACCACCAGGTTCTTCTGATCTTTCCACCGACAGGCTACCAGCTCTCCCAAGAACACGATTATGAGCAGATAAAAGGGGAGATGATTTAAAGGCAGACGTATTCCAAGTGGTTTTCTCTTCTTCCTCCTCGATCTCAATCTCAGGGATATTGGGCTGCCCCAAGCTCAAGAGCGTGCCGAGCAGAAGCGCCGTACAAACGAGCACAGGGGCAGAGGAAAGCAGGAATTGGAAGAGGGAAGGGGAAAATCTGTACAGGAACAAAGCGGAAAACCCCGAAAGCCAAGCAAAAGGGTGGCGTGACAAAGATGTAAGGCAGGCTCTAATGGCGGCCACCGCGAATCGGCCAGCTCCGACCGAAATCTCCTTCGCATCAACACCCATCACTCGCATACCTCAAAATTTTGTGTGGGTGTGTGTGTGCGTGTGTTTATTTTTTGCTGTTTAATTTTTTATTTGTAATTTTCAGTAAAACTGATTACAAATTTCAAAGCCCCTGGCAAATGAAAAGAGAAAAAATGCTGAATCACAGCAGCGACAACAACAAGAATTGAATTCGTATAAATAATACATGCAAGATGGAACGGAAGTTGAGAACGCACCAATTGGAAATGACGAGAAACACGAATGGCAAAAGGAGGCGGAGCAAAAGGAGGAGGAGGAGGAGGAGGAGCCGTCGCCGTCGCAGCGACGGAATGCAAGCATTGGGAAAGCGAAGGCGAAAACCGGATTTGGCGTTAAAGAGGAAAAGCCTCTTCCAAAGGTGGAGAGCCTTCTTTGTTTGTTTGTTTGTTTTTTTTTTTATTCAGCAGAATTTGGTGGCGTCGCCGACC
>JAVDBV010050568.1:0-12714 GCA_032619315.1 Piper longum
TATATAATATGCACAACACATTCAACGTAATTACGTGCATATACATATAAATTGGATAAACGAAGAATGATAAATTATATCACCACTTATATAAGTGGGACCTGCTGGAACAGATGTAGCCATAGTTCATATATTCATACATGTGCACATGAAATTAAAAAAAAAATGTATACACCCTTTAATATGTGCATTTTATGTTATGTTATAATATATACAGCTTATCCAAATTCCACGTTTCAAAACCTTGTCAAAATCGAGTAAGACATTGCACATTGACGCGAGTGGTGGGTCCCCATACATCAAACTGTGGATTGGATTGTGCTTCTTTTGGAGCAAGAGGGTAGGCTTCTAATATAATTATTACTAATCTTTTTTTTTAAAAAAATCTAATATATATAACTGTAAAGTACTTAGTAACTTGTAGATATATTTCAACTGCTCAATTGGGACGAGGGGCCGGTACCAAATACCCATGCATATCTTCCAAGCTATGACTTCTCTCTTTTAGCCTTTAATTTTGGTTTATTTTTTGGGAATGTTTATACCGTTATTTAAGAACATGCTTCTCTTATAAGGTTTTTTTTATCATTCAATGATTCTTATTGTTTGACAAGCTCTCAGTTGCAGTTTATTCTCCTAATTTTGAAAGGGATAATTTTTTTTGAAAGTGATAACCAGGTTGGGGTGCTTTTAGATACGAGACACGTATAAAGATAGTTCTGGAATATAAATGGCGGAGAAATAAAAGTGGCAAATAATTTGATCATGACAATACGTATCGGATGCCAAGTGCCATTTGAATATTAGAAAAGACTTGTAATTTTTCCGACTCGATGGAAAACTTGTCAGCAGTATTTAGAATGGCGCTCTTAAAAGCAGCTGGCTGTGTGCTTTTTATCAAGGCTAAAGACCGTACAAAAACCTACTAAGATTGGCAAGAGGAAGGAAGAACTGTACATCAATGGGCTTGCTAATTGAGGGAGTATGTGATTATTTATAGTTTAGATTGATTTGATTTGATTTAAAATTTGATACTTAATTATTTAAGTTTTAATTTGATTCAAACTCGAATTTTACGAAAGTTTTTGAGTAAGATAATGTTCGACTCAAATCGACTTATACTTTAACTCGATAATATAATAATATAATATATATAATAGTACATACCTATTCAAAACACATTTAAAATTATAAATAAAATTATTAATAATTATTAATATATATTTTTAAAAATAATTTTACTATAATATAAGAACAAAAACTAATCTTAATTAACATGAGTTTGCTACATGCATAAAATTACTATCACAATAATTTAATTATTTATTATGGCTTAATTAATTAAATTTGTAAGATTAATATATTATACATGTTATAGCCTATATAAGAGATGGAGCACCAAAAATATGGATAACATAGTTAAAAAATTTATAGTTTATTACCATGATAAAAGTATATATATGAAAATATCATACCTATAATCATGTTCTTACATTATTTGACATCCATCAATAAGCATATAAGGGGAAACTAATCCATAAGATCTTTCAATTTAGTCATATATTTAATATTTATTACAATAAAATTTTATTTATAAGTGAAAATAAATTATAGATTTTTATTTTATTTAATCATTTAAAAAAAATGAGTTCACCCCTTACATTCTACTTTGAGTTAGAATCGTTATAAATAATATCATAGTAACCTACTTCTATATTAAATGGTGACCTGAATTAAAAAATTTAGCTACGTTGGCGGTTATAGATTAAAGAAGGTTATAAATTGGGACTAGTAACAATCCAACTATAAAAATTTTAGAAACGAAAATTTTTAAAATATATAATACTTATTGAAATAAAATTTTATTTATAGATAAAAATAAGTTATAAATCTTTAATGTCGATGGAATGACTTGTACTCAAAGGGGCGAGTCTTTACATAACGGGCCCGAAGCCATACATTTTAGACCAACCAGCCCATATAAGCCCATCCGATCGATCATCTCCTCCACTCTCCACCTTCTCCTGCCGGTGCCTTAGTCTCGCCTAGGTCGCCTGTATCGTCGGAGCTCGTCGTCGCCGAAAACAGCGCTGGAGATCTTGATTGGATGAGAACGAATATGGATAAGGAATGGGGGTCGAAGCCCGGGGGCGGTGGATCCGCATCGGCGCAGAACTAGGCGATATACCGGAGGGAGAATGAGGAACCACCTGGGCAGCTACGAGTCCAAGCTCTGACTCACCCTTCACAACAACGAGGGCAACTACCTCGCCCACACCCAGGGGAAGCACCACCAGACCAACCTTGCCAAGCACGCTGCTCGGGAGGCCAAGGATGATCCGGCGTAGCCCTAGCCGCACAAGGTCAAGGTCGCCCTCCGCAAGGCTGGTTCGTATGCTTCGTTCCTTTTCTTTTCCTATTGTCTTCGTAGAGTAAAAAATGGTCAGCAAGTCGGGATTTTTTGAGACAAAATACTCAATACCACAAAATTCCAGACAAACAACATTGAGGCCGCGTTAAAAAAAATGCTGAAATTAGTGATCTTGTGTGCTTTGATCTGAAAAAAATGTTGTATTGGTGAACGTGTGCTTAGTTACAAAGTTTTCCATGGAGTGGAAAGTTTTGTTCATTATATAATTGTTTAATAATTCGTGGGAGATCAATGGAGAGCAGTGGATGTCGGTCTTGTACTCCTCAAACGAGGTTTATGTTTTAATTCAAATTTTGGTGTGAACTTAATACCAAAATCTGGAAAGTGGTGTTTCATGTGATTTTGGTGCCTTGCTTAACATGCTAAGTTAAACAAAATTTCCATGTAGTAAAAGGCTATGGGCGTTCTAATAGCTGTTGAAAAAAAATATATGCAGTTCAACGGAGGAAGTAGGACCATAGGTATTGATACACTTGAGCAAGGGGAATATTATTTCTTATGATTGATGTGCGATAAAAAATGAAGTAATATCTGAAATTACATATAAGCTTTAATGTGGGGGGAATTGTCATAACTGCTTCGTATTGTATGTTTTCCAAAAGATTGTTTTAGGGTTGCTGTTATTTTTTGCTATGAAACCTGATCATCTATGTGTCATTTGTCACTTTGAAATTATGGTTTGTTTGGCTTTTCAAGTTTACCATGTTAGGCGTGTTGAGGCTGCATATTTTATTGGCTACTTTAGTGTTTTAACCAGATGGGATTTCTTCATTCTTTTTTTTTCTCAGTCAAGATTGGGAGACCTGGCTATCGAGTTACAAAACAGTTTGATGCTAAAACCAAGCAGCGTTCTCTTCTTTTTTAGTAGCATTCTCTTCTTTTTTTGTGCCGCGGCCATCACTAGGTATATCTACTTTAAAATTCAATGCTGCGATTAATTAGTATGATGTGTTAAAAATTGTGTTTTGATTATTATTATTATGGAATGATATATCAGCATATGAACGGTATATCGGTATTATTAGCTAAAGATTGGTTAAGTTCATGTTATTGTGAAGAGAGCGAAAATGAGGATAATGAGAAGGACTTAGGTAACGATTTAGATTGTACATACTACTCTTAAGTGCTTGCTATTTAATAGTGAATATTGTATCGTTTAATTTGTCTTAACATGATTGTAGTTTTAAATTATTTCTATATTTTGATGTTGTAATACTATTTATATAGCAAGTTGAAGTACGATTATATCCTAATTTTATATTTAATTTTTTAGATCTACAAGTGTGAAATAGAGTTTTTTAAGATCTATTTCTATTGGTTTATTTTTGCATTACATATTAAAAAATAATGTATATTTAAAATTTTAATATTTACTTCTTGTTAGTAGTTATGGCCTTGGTAATTATTAGAATATATCTATGAACTTTTTTCATTGGAAATGATTAGTTTAAAGTTTTTTCTATTGAATCTAGCAAGAATACTAGGTTACATTTTCACAAAATTTAATTTTTTTTTAACATTTTACAATGAATGATATCCCTTAATTTTTTTCACAAATGAAGGCAGAATAAAAACTGTCTAAATATGGATAAAAGTTATAAATAGACTTTTGATAGCTTTCTTTTAATTTTTGGTTTATAGTTCCAAACATTTTATTTTTTTTGGAAATGTATTCCGTTGAATTGTGTCTTAGGTATTTTGTAAAAAAAATTGAAACATATGTTGAAACTTGAAAATATTTTTTATTATTGAGATAGTTTATATAAATATTTTGATAAATTATTTTGTTAATTTTAAATTTCTATGACGGTTTGTTTTTTTCAAAAACAAGCTACTATCGAGCTAGTTTTGAGCTCATAAACAAATTGGTTTCGAGCTCCCAAATAATTTTATTTTGAGCTCACAAACGAACTCGTTTCGAGCTCCCAAATAAGCTAATTTCGAGCTCGTTAAAATTTACCAATTTAAGTGTATTCTAATTCGAGTCAAGTTCTAATAGTATAAAAAATATCCGAATCGATTTTGAATATATATGTTCAAAATTTATTCGATTTTAAGTTGAGTTAGAACGAATTTCGAGTTATTTAAGTTGAGTCTATGCACAAAGCGAGTTCGGCTAGCTTGTTCGTTTAACATACCTACCAATTGACCTGTAATAATCCTCGTTGAATAAGGAGGATTTTGTCAAAAATATATTTATTCATCACAAGTAAAAGACATGACAAATTGGTTAGGTTTTTGTACAATTAACACATGTCAAATATACTTATGGGATTATAAAAAACTTGTATTAAACTTGATCAATTTTAAATTTTATTGCTGGTTTTTGACGTAAAAAGTATGTGTCTAAATTTAGTCACTAAATTTTTGTGACAAAAATTTATAACACCGTGTACAACTTATTTTATAAATACATTTTGATTTTATAGATAATTTTTTATAAAATAATGAGATAAACTCTGATTTTAAACATTGATTTTGAGAAGATTGATAAATTCTACTTTTATAAATATATTCTCATATACAATGATGATATAAGCTCCGACTTTTAAAATATACTCCAATTAAACAAGAATATAAATTATAATAATTTGATTTTTTTTATTTTTATTGCAATGATTAATTTTCTTACTTTTCATCAAGACTTTAATTTTTTTTTTATTAACGAGAGTAGATATTCAACTTATTAAGACTTCGAATTTTAATATAATATTTAATGTTTACCCAAGGCTCAAGACTTTAGTGATTTCATGCCCATTAAATTTAATCATGAAATCAATAAAAATTTCTAATCATTTATTTTCTAGAGCCGTATATGCATGGACTACAAATCATATATATAGCTTATATGAGTTACAAATTCTATTTGAAGTAATTTATTTTTATTGGTCCCATTGCTCAAAATCTATATACATAAGTAGAAAAAAATTATAATAGTAATTATAAATTTTTAACTCAATCTAATAATTTTAATTCTTTCGTCTTAATTATTAAAATAATTGTAATAAAAATTAATTTTAAAATATTTATTAACTAGTATATTTTTAAAAAATCTAAAAACATGTC
Organism: Piper longum; assembly: GCA_032619315.1. Lineage (NCBI taxonomy): Eukaryota > Viridiplantae > Streptophyta > Magnoliopsida > Piperales > Piperaceae > Piper > Piper longum. Next base: position 5,498 of record JAVDBV010050568.1, read on the forward strand.
ATATTGTTGTTAAAAAAGATAAAATTTAATCAAAATAATTACAATAAATATTAATTTCAAAATATTTATTAACTAATACGTTTTAAATAATTTAAAAATAGGTTTTATTAACGTTAAAAAAGATAAAGTTTTATTAACCACCTGCTTATACACTCATTTCTTTATATATATAAATTTCATTTTGTAGAATCTACTAAAAAATTAAATTAAATATATAGCTCATGAAGTATGACTTATTTTAATTTTTTCCTATTCTTTGGCATGCAGGCTCTAATTTGTGCCTTGACGAAAAGTTTACATCGTGTTATAATATTTCACACGAGCATTTGAAGAAATAGTAAATATGTGATATTAAAGAATTCATTATTTTTCATACATGCAAGAGAAGAGAGGTCGATTTATGAAATAAATGGTGATTTTACAAGTGTTTTGTAATGATACTTTTCAGGGAGGTTTTTAATAATTTTTAGAGATTTAGAAATTAGTATGGGAGTTTTACATATATTTTTTAAATTTTTTGTATAAATAATTACCTCGGGTATTTAAAATTTATCAAATATCCTTAAAATCTTTTATTATCCTGTATTTTATTTGTACTATTGTTAGGAGTATAATGACTCAAGATCAAATCAAGAAACACACGTTATGTTTTGAAAAAAAAGAAATTACACATGTTATAAATGAAATGAAACAAAGATAAGAAAGCCTTATATTATTGTTTAGGGATTATTTGGTTGACATAAAAATAACGTAAATGATATAAAAATTTTAAAATAATCAACCTTAATACAAGTAGATATATTTAATATATTTTATCCATAAAATAAATCCACTAATATTTTTACATTGTTGATTTTAAGGCTAAATAAAGGAAGAAGGTTGACGTTAAAAACAATATTTAATTATAAAAAATTTATCGTTTATAATCATATAGATCTTAATTTAGGGCTTATATCCATTATAACTTGAAAGTATCGTGTGAAAAAAAAAACTTTAAATATTAAGTGAAAAGAAAAGATAACGATTTTAAATAATAATAAGATAATATTGAATAAATTATTTTATATCTAAATTAATATAATTATATTTAAGTGTGAGTATAAAATAATCATTATTACTTCTAAGTGAGTTTGTATTCTCTCTATATATAATTAATTTCTTCTGTATTTTATAGTCAAAAGATAAAAATGGTGGGAAACTCTTTTTATATAAATATAACTCAATTAATGATATTTATGATTAATTTCAACATAAAATACAATAAATATGTATTAATGTTTCTTTAAAATATATTACATACATACTAAGTTGGTAAGGTTTTTATGTCATCTAACTGTATTTCATTCTATTTCATGCCAGCAAGTAGAGCCATGGTAAAAAAACAAATTTGAAGAGTAATTTGGAACTGATTAACAATCAACGACGAAGTAACCATGGTTCCTTTTTTTTAATGTGAGTGATTAACTTCTATTCAGTATTTCGCCAATTTGCATCCGCCCGTTTTGTTAAAATAAAATAAATTATCGTTTCTCCTCGCCGTGCCGACTCCTGTCCGTTCGTCGCCTCCGACGTTGCCGCCGCCAATTTCGCTCTTCTCTCATCTCCTCCGATCCCAATTTCTAACTCCCCCACATATCGTCTTCCTCTCCACCATCATCGTCGTCTTTCTTCTCCTCCGATTCTCTCGCCGGGTTTTTCTCGTGGCCATTTTTGGCGGTCGGAGCTATCGGATCGCTTCGCTGGTTCCATCCATGGCGCAGAAGGCTGATCATGAGTACGACTACCTGTTCAAGATCGTCTTGATCGGTGATTCCGGTGTGGGGAAGTCGAATATCCTGTCCAGGTTCACCCGCAACGAATTTTGCTTGGAATCCAAGTCCACCATCGGCGTCGAATTCGCCACCCGCACTTTGCATGTTTGTTCAATCTCTGTTTTCCTTGATGCATTCTTGTTATATTTTTATCGAGATTCTCGGTGGTGGTGTCTCTTTTTTTTTGGGCATGATCCAATTGTTTCTAGGATGCTCTGTGGATTGTAGATTTGTACATAAGATTCATTTGCAGGTTTGTTTAACCACCGTTTTTAGGAATCCATTGTTGGATTAATTGATGATTGTCGTTTGTTGCAAGTGTGATGTGTGGCTTGTAGATTTGTAGAAAATGATTTAGTATTTGAAGGAAGGAAAGATAATAAAACGGGGTATGAGAATCGATCTTGTAACTTAGCAAGTTCGTTTAATCTGCTTTCCTTGTCCGGATGAGTATTTGCGATGTTTCTAGATTTTTTTGTTGCTTTGTCTGCTCATGGATATTTGGGATTGAATTGAGATTAAGTTCTTCATTTTTCAAAAAGATAATGAAATTGTTGGATTCTGTCTGTTTGTTTTTCCTGCATGTTTCAGTTGTTGCTAGTATGCTGTGTAGGTTCTAGGTTTTTAGAATGCAATTAGCAATTGCAAAAAATACATATTAAACATTGTGATATAAAAATTGATCATGCTACTTATATGAAATGGTCAGCCACGCTTTGTAAGTTTTTAATCCACCTTTGTCTGGCCGTTCAAGCATTTGGTGACGTTTCCAGCATTTTTTATTGAGTTGTCTGCTGATAGTCATTCCATATAAAATTTTATTTCTCCCTAAAACACTGGGATTGATAAATTTTTTTATCATTGTTGTTTGCATATAGGATGTGAAGGTATACACTGATTATGTGATTACTCAGTTGATGCTAGTTTGCATTCTGAATCTGAATAAGTGCCCCTTGCAGAATGAGACTTGAAGCAAAGATGTTTTCGTTTGTTGTTAGGGTAATACGTTGATAATGCGAAATTTGACTGCAAAACTACAAATATTTGGAAAACCAGTATACCAATTCTCCAACCGCCCTGACATTTTACTAATGCATTTTTTCTTTGCAAGTGTTTACATATATTTGGGGGGTTCAGAGTTTACCACCTTCTGGGTGGATTGTCGTTTCACACAATTTAGCAATTTGACTAACAAACTTTTGCTTGCATGATGTAGATTGGTCGGATTGTATCTTGAATTATTTACATAACATTTCTTAGAGGATGTAATACAAGAAACTGACGATAGATTATTTTTTATTGAGGAGAAAATAAATCTTAGCATGTTAGATGTAAAACTTTGCTACTTTGTTTCTTCATGGTTTTGTGTCATTGATTTAAATGCAAAAGCAATCAGTCAACGGCCGTGGTATAAGTATAATTTGTTATTTATGATTGAGGTCGTGAGCAGTCAAATAAGCGATAATAAAGTATGATATGAGAATAGAGTATGTAATCTACTGTGAGTTTGTTTGGATACCTTAGGTAGCTTTCAAAACAAGTCATACATGGGAATCGGTCAAGGAAATTTTCTTGTTTCCCATATTATCTATGTTACAAAAATAATCTTTCGAAATTGATTATGAAACTTTTTATGATTCAGTTTGGCTACGTATTAATTTTTTATGGAAACAATTTTATTGAAACCAGATTGAGGGAAAGATTGTCAAAGCACAAATATGGGATACTGCTGGTCAGGAGAGATATCGAGCCATTACAAGCGCATATTATAGGGGTGCTGTTGGTGCCCTTCTTGTCTATGACATAACCAAGAGGCAGACCTTTGATAATGTCCATAGGTGGCTTCGTGAGTTACGTGACCATGCGGACTCCAACATTGTGATAATGATGGTTGGTAACAAAACAGACCTTAGTCATCTGAGAGCTGTTTCTGAAGAGGATGCACAGGCATTTGCAGAGAAGGAAGGACTCTCACTTCTTGAGACCTCTGCTTTGGAAGCTTTGAATGTAGAAAAGGCCTTCCAGACTGTTTTGACAGAGATTTATCATATTATAAACAGGAAAGCATTGGCAGCACAGGAAGTGGCAAGTTCTGCAGGACCTGCTATTGGGACGACCATCAATGTGGCTGATTCGACAGGAGCTTTATCAAAGAAGAATTGCTGTTCTAGCTGATTAAGAAGTGGGCCTTCTAACAAAGGGATTTTATGAGTTTCTCAATCTGCTTAAAACAATGCTGAGATTAGATGGCTGTGTATGATGCCCTTGGTCAGTTTAAAAAATTGAAATTTTAGTACCATAGTTGGTCATGAGGTTAGTGACAGAAAATGGAGTTTTCGAGTCTTTTCTTTTTGGGTTTTCGACTATCAGGTTGACATTTTTAAGAGCTTTACTGGAACGGTGTTTCTCTGGTACAAAGATCTTTATAAATGTTTCATTTTTTTGTAATAAAAAACCATATCAATTTTGAAACTGTTAAGATTGAAGGCCAGATTCATTTTATGGAAGTCAAAATTTTCCCTTTTGTAGTTCTTCCCCTTTTTTGTATAATGGTTTTATTGCTATTTCAGGTAATTACGCCTTCAATTTCCAAAGACCATCAGTTATTTTAATCTCTAAAATATATTCTTGATATCATTAAGCAAATAGGGATTTTATGCATCTTTGAGTCTACGTTCTTGTAAAATTTTTTGTAAATAATGCTCATAGGGGCGCAATGGACAGACTTGTCCATTATTAGTCTCCGAATGTCCGCGTTCGATCGACTTCCGAAGTATGTCCGACCAAATTTGACCGAATTAAAATAAATCAAATGTGGACATTTTTTTGTCTGATCGAATGGCCGATCAAATAAAATAACGTCTTAAATAAGAAGTTATCAAGGAAAAAACCATCAAATAAAGTTACACAAACATAATAATTTCAAACCAACTAATAAAATTATAGAAACATAGTAATTTTAAACTAGCTAATAAAGTCATACAAAGGTAGAGAAGGCACTAGCGGTGATTATAGACATGAAGATGTTGGAATATTATCTTCATCAATATAATCATCAATATCTTCCCATTCTTTTATATTCATTGTTCTAAATAAATTTGATGATGAACTTTGTTTTCTCCCTACAAAGAAAAAATATAGTAAGAGAAAAATATATATATTAAAAAATATATCAAAAATAAAAAATACGCAAATATAAATATATATTACCTTTATATCTACTCCTCAACCAATTTTGAGCACATACCAAAGCTTCAATTGTTTTTGGATTCAAACTATTCCTAGTTGAACAAATTGTTTCTTCTCCAATGCTAAATATCGATTCAGAGGCGACGGTTGACATAGGAATAGCTAAAATATCTTGAGCATTTTTCCCAAAATAGGATATTTTACTATGTTCTATCTCCATCATGATAATATATCAAATTACTCATCCACTCCATCCACAAAAGAAATAATTGGTTCATCCAAATAAGTCTCCAAATCAGTTCATGTTGGCTCCTTTGATGAACATTTCATAATCAACTTATTTACTCCTTGCAATCTCCTACTTAAGCCTCCAATAGGACGAATATTTGATGAATTTTCAATTCCAATAATGGGTTTGTTTGACATATATGTACATTTGGACTTCTCAATACTTGAATAAATATTATACATGTTTGTCAAATATTGATTCACTTTTGTGACCATATCGTCTCCCTCTTCCTTGTAAATCGTGTGAAAATAGTACACAACATAATCCATTTTTTATCTAGGGTCCAATATCAAAACAACCGCCAATAATATATTTGCTTCTTTCCAATATTTATCAAACATTTCCAACATTGTGTTTCCCATTGATGACTTCAAATATGATTTATCACTACACCATTCCATCAATTGAAGCTTGAGCTTACAAATCATGTTGAAAAAAATATTTGATGTAGGATACTTAGTGCCAAAAAAAATTTCAATCAACTCATAAAATAGAGCCAAACACTCATGTATCACTCTTATACATTCCCATTCATCCTCAAAAGGACATATGAAGTTCACATCAAAGTAATTATAATGTTCAAAAACATCTTTGAAATCTAAAGCCACACCAATCATTTTGTAAGTAGAATTCCACCTAGTTTTCACTTTAAGTACTAAAGAATATTTAGGTGCATTCAATTGATCTGTATATTTGTAGAAAGAACCACTCTTTATAGTCGAACCCTTAATATATTTCACACATTCACGAACCTTCTCTATAGGCTTAGAAATCTTATTCAACTCATCTTGAACAATTAAGTTCAAAATATAAGCACAACATCTCACGTGAAAACAATCACCTGTAAGATTTGGACTTTTACTTGAGAAAAAAGACTTCATTTCTTTAGCAGCTGCATCATTTACACTTGCATTGTCAAATGCAACAGTAAAAACTTTTTTATCAAGTTGTCATTCACAAATTTTACTAATAAGACACTTCGCTATGCATTCTCCAGTATGTCGACTTTCAACTTTGGCAAAATTCAATATTTTTTTTTATAATTTCCAATTTTCATCAATAAAATGAGCTGTCAAAACAATATAAGCAATATTCTGTGAAGATGTCTAAATATCACTGGTAAAACTAATATGACTCTTAACTTTTTCCAATATGTAACACATTTTTTTTCTCATTTTTCATAAATTCCAATACAATCTCTTGTAATTGTTTTCCTAGAAACCATAACAAATTGTGCTTGTAAGTTACTAACCCATCTTCTAAATCCTTCATGTTCCACAATTGAAATGAATACTCATGTAAGATAATTGTCTCAGCCAACTCTAATCTACTCATTCCTTAATCAAATTTCCAAACTTCTATTTTCTTTTCTCCATCTTTTTTCACTCTCATCTTAAATATTTGTTGCCCAATATCACCGCTTATATTTTTTGTCCTCTTTATTTTGAAATTTGGGCATTTCCCTTCAACATGCCTCTATAAATGAATAGTTCCATAACTTCCTGCCCCCTCAAATTTTTTTTTACAGTAATGACAAATAGCAAATGTTCCATTCTTCTTATATTTTTTATCAAAATAGTCTCATACACCGGATGCCAATTTCCTCTTTTTTAATAATGAACTATTTATAGAATCTCTTTCTTTAGCAATTGATTTTTTCCTATCTTTTTCACCTCCACTTTGCTGATTCATATTTACTAAAGAATTTGTACGATCCATCTGAAAAAATAATCAATTACTATATCTAATTATAAATAATCATTAACTTAATAATTTCCAAATAATATTCAATAATTAGCATTCATCAAAATAATTAAGTATTAATGAAAAATCATTAATTTTTTTCACCTCAGCGGAGGCAGGCGGCAGTGGAGTCGAGGCAGCGGTCCGGCACGCGGCGGGAGGAAAGGGGAGGGCGGCAGAGGTCG
>JAVDBV010050570.1:0-12535 GCA_032619315.1 Piper longum
GAGATTGGATCCGCACGTGTTGGGTTCGGGTTAGCCGACCTAACCGGGGCCTGTAACATGCCGGTTTGGTTCACTATGGTGAACCAGATTTGGGGTGTTACAAGATGCAGTTGTCGGTTTTCCCTTGTCTCATATCTCATTGAAAATACAAAAAACTACATGTACATAGGCTTAGGTAGATATTTCAATATAATAGGCCTGAAGGCATCATGATCTGGATTTGAGTTTTCAAAAACAAACTCGAGGGATCTCATCCTCAAGGGTTATTAATCCGGAAATCTTATGTGACTAGATAGCCCATGTAGAGGGGATATAATAAATCTATCACTCGACTTGTGTGCTTACCTATTAAAACAAAATACGATAGAGTATAGAAGTTAAAGCAAAAGCGACTCCTAAACAGACCTGGTAGAAACTCCAATTGGTTCCATATGTTTAAACGGCGAGCTCTTAATTCGTACCTACACATCAAACAAAAAACTAATGCTCGCTTATGATGCATTCACACATCCTATAGTACACACATATCAATCACACTCGGGGTGGCACGGTGATGACACGACAAGGCTTGGCGGCGTCGATCAGAGGTGGTGCGGCGGCTGGAGGTGGCATCGGTGGTGATCAAGGTTTATGAAGGGAAGAAAGGTTAGGGTTCAATGGCAATACCGCGAGTAAAAGTTGGTTTGACTGCTACTCAAGTAAAAAATAATAATTAACTTATAATAAATCTTTAAAAAATCCATAAAAATAGGAAAAAAATTCGATAAAAAATATAATACACACCATAATATCACAATGATGTATTGTGTAACTAATAACCCACCAAAACTACCCTATAATACATCCTAATGCATTATTTAGCTTAAAAATAATTATATGATCAAATACATAAAAATATTACATTCTACAATATACTCCTATAACTCATTTTTCATCATTTATTCGATGTTATTATCATATATTTAAGTACATTTGACCCTTATCGCTTATAACTTACGACTAGTCTCGACTCAACACGCAGTTTATAAAACTGACTCCACTCGAATCGAACTGATAATTGAATCGACTAGTTCACTAATGTAAAAGTCTCATATTTTAAACACTTCTGATGATATGTACAAAGATTAGTGTTTGTTTTTGTATTGTTTAACCTTCGGACTGTCTATTCACCCTCCAAAACAAAAAAATCACTTGCTTCCATTTTCAGGCCATGTAAACGAACGTTTCAAATTGGAGTAACCTTTTTAGACGGTTAACCCCATATCCTAGAAAGTTTAGTATTCAAGCACAGAAATTTTAACTTTTCACCAAAAAAAACCTTTTTTTTTATATTACTCACAGAGAATAAAAAGTTTATATTAAAATTGGCAATCTTCAACACTGCTAAAAGAAGAGGGTTGCAAATGTGATCATAATAAAAAAAAAAAGCAAAAACCGCCCATGGGCTAAGCCTAAAAATTAAAGCACGTTAAGGGAGAACTTGGAGAGTTACGTGTTTCTGCTTTTTTCTAATTGTTGCCCGTATAAAACTTTCCTATTTGACAACGACGATAAGTAGTAGTGAAGAATAGTGGAGTAAATATCGTATATCCAGACACTTGCATCAAATAAAGTTAATCATTATAAATGATTGGGTAGATAACAACAACCAGAAGTAAACTCATAAAATCCTCTGCACAACAACCACATGATTCTAGTGATGAAAGTTGAAACCAATAAACATAGAAGGATATTTCCAGTTAAAAGTGCAGATGAACCTATGTTAGTGTATTTTGAACTAGTAGTCCAGGCTAAAAACATTCCTCAGAGCATCTCTAAGGTGGCATCTCCCTAAAAACAAAAACTAAAAGCAGGTATTTGTTGCTCTAGAATATATAAAGGTACAACATCATGAGTCCCTAATAGGGCATCTATTTTGACTATAACCAGCAGCTCCAAAATAACTTTGTTTCAAAAACCTGCAATTTCATTACTTGGCTTCTAAGTTTGAGCCAATTCAACAGCTTTGTGATCCTTTATGAAAGTTCGGAGGCATCTGTTTATTATTCGCTGTGCTGAACCATCACAGAATTGCTTTGCAAGATCAACAGCCTTAAAATGGCAATCTCAGTTTAAAGTTGAAAGATCAAATATACTAATGTTAAAGAATAGTGGAACAGACTAACCTCATTTATCACTATTTGGTGCCTAGTTCCAATGACAGTTCTTTCTGCCATGGCCAAATGGAGGATGCAAAGCTCCAAGATCTTTCCAGCCGGTTCATCCTACAAGTACAACAAGTACAAAGGATGTCTAGTTTGGCAACACAACTAGAAATTGCATAAGCAAAATAGTTTCAACAAAATGGGAAGGATAAAAGTAAAATGTAATTTTATAAGACAGCTTCTATCATATAACCAATTACCCTCTACTTACAAGTGTACAGGCACCAAAAATATGTTGGTTCTTTAAATGTTGATGTTCTTATAATACTATTGTTTTCTAAGGAACCTATGTATTTAAAGTCAGAAAACGATACAGAGGCAGGAAAAAGACGATTTCTAACCCTGTTTTTCTTTTTACATTGCAAATGGGGCATTAATCTTGCATCAAAGAACTTTGACATAAATTTACATAATAAACCTTCCAGTTGTGTGGAGTTATTTTGCGAATTGAAAGAATATGCTGATCCCATCTCTCAACAACAGCCTCCAGGATTTGCCTTGTCAAACTGCATACAGAAGATTACTATATAAATAAAAAGCGGTTACACCAAACTCATACCACATGCAATTGTTCCGTTTATTTAATAGAAGTAAGGAGGCAATACCCCTAAAAAATGTAAACCAACTTTAAGCTCTAACAATAAGGAAAAAGTGGCTAGTGATCAGGCTTTAAAAGTACAAATTTGAAAGTTCTGATAAATATCCATACCGTAAAGTGGATTTCCCATACACCAACTTTGGAGGAGCTGAAAGAACTTCTTCCTCTAGAGTATTATACGCACAAAATAAGGACTTCTAAAGATAATAAAGAAACAACAGTAAGGTTTAAACACCTTTAACAGCGGGTAGATGCAAGCAAGGAAGGGTAGTGTCTACTAGTTTGTTCCTTCTATTGTTGAACTTTTGGTATTTAAGGTTAACTTACACTAATTTTAAAACTTTCAATTTCTATAAGATAGACTTGTGAGAATGAATCATAGCATACTACCAAGTTGCAACCATTTTTCAATATAAACATCCTGTATTTTTAATAATTAGCTGAGGATCAAAGAGATGTCTCCGCTCTAGAGCTATATAAAAGTGTCCAAATTATTGTACCAATTGGAGGGAATGAACTTAAGGCAAGTCGAGGCTTTCTTCTTTTTTGCCAAAGAGAATTGCAATCATATTCCGTATATTAAAATGGAAAGACATTTCAATCATTGACAGAAATCAAATAAAAAAAAAGATACTAACAAAAGCTGGTTACCATGGGCAGATTCTTTCTCATCTACAAGAACCAACTCATTTGCTTCTTCTTCAGATTCTGTCATAACAACAGGAGGACCACCAAATCTCATGTGATCATACATCAACACTGACTTTGTCAAACCCCATCTGTGGATCTGAAAGATTATCATGGAAAATCATATTACCGCATTTGAAGCTAAGAAAAAAAGCTCGTATGTTGAATATGAACACTTCAATCCCTAAAGGCAGATCAGAACAACTAATTAGTAGCTAATCAACAGTTCCAGATATCTCCACACTAACAAAACAAGGAGAAATGGAAGAATTTGTTTCGGCTCTAAATTCAAACATTGTCAGCCAGGAAAAGGTTCTAACAAGCAGAGGAGGGCAAGTAACAAGATGATAGCAATCATCATTGGTCATACACATTAATGGACACTACAAGCTTCCATTAACTGTCGTAAACCATAATAAAAAATATTAAAGAAAAAAGTCTAGTCTGCATTCAATTCCATTGCATCTAAATCATAAGCAGTGATTCTTCGCATAACAGTAAAAGCAATGCACACACCCACATCTCGCATTCACTCGCTTGTCAAACAATCGAACCGGATCCCGCCCTTCTAAGCACGCAGCATAAAGAATCAACCAGCCACCAAATACACCACAACAGGCAGCCAAATTGAGTAAAAACAAAATCCAACAAAAAATAAAAATTGACTAAAAGAGAAGTAGAATTACCAAAAGGAGCTAACATAGCATGCTCTCGGGCGGCCATGGGGCTGCAAAGTCTCCCAGCCTTATCAACCTTCAAGGGTGAAGAAGCCACAGCAACTCCCTCCGCCGCTCCTGACACGGCAAGGGAAGGAAAGGCGGGAACCTTGCCGGCGGAGCAATGGCGGCGGCAAGGTCCGAGCTTGAAGGAGGATGTGGGGAGAGGTGGAGAGGCGAGGGAGAAGGCGAAGTGGGTGTGGGAGGAATAGAAGGTGAGCGGGAGAGAGGGGTCCATTGTCTTTGCTGCTACACAGAGGTGAATATCTTGGCAGATTTTTATTTTATATATTTTAATTTTATTTTTTAGTTTTTTACCAAAAAAAACAAAGGAGAATATTTTCTAATTACCGGGCAAAACGGAGTTTTTTATAATGATCAGACTACCTATTGTTTAATTATTATAGGTTAAAATTTTAAATTAAAATATAAAAAACTATTTTTAAAAAATATCAAAAATAGTTACATTTCGAATTAATCTTTCAAAAATAACCAAAATTTTAATATTATGTTATATATCAATTTTTAAAACTTTCGTATCAATCATAACCAACATCTCATTATTTTTCTTTCGTGTGCTTAGTTGAAAGAAAGTAAAATTTGTAAAATAACATTTTTGCTTTCATCATTTCTTAATGTTTTTTGTGAAAAAAATTCTTAAAAGTTTTCTAATGGAAAACTTATATCCTTTTTACATATTTTATTGCAAATCAAACAAACTTAAATATGAAAAAAGTACACTTCTCTCACATTTTCTTTCTCTTTTTAACAATCAAAGCAGACTAAAGAATTTAAAATTTAAGTGTGACGTAAGAATTTTAAAAAACAAAATAAAAAAGTGTATTGATTTACCCTAATTTGTTTCTAGTGGTTGTTGGTGGTGGTGTTCATAATATTATACTTCTAAATACCGTAATGTACAGATCAATCCTATCTGATATTATTGTGTACACTTCTTCAGATTAGTTTAAACCTTCATATAAATTCGTACATAGTTTTTAAATTTGAAATTATCCTACAACCCAACTTTTTAATGCAAATTATGATATATTTAATTAAATATTAATTATAAAGTATATTTCCAAATATCTAATAAAATATTTTACTCATAAATTTAAATTTGAAGTGAATCTGATTGACCGAATTAAATTAAATATAGTCAGTATTTAAAACTATGGATTATAACACTGCTCATTTAGAATGGACTCTAATCATTCTCTAGAAAATTGATGTCGATCATCAGCTATATGTGAAAAGAAATGGGAAAAGCCCCTTTGGAAAATATTTCTCATAACTTTCTATTATTAGTAGGAAAAAGAAAGAAACCTACACATTAATGATCTCAAGGGTAAGGTCCCCTTGGTAATAATTTTTCTACATTTTTACTATGCAAAAGTAAAAAAAAGCATTGTACATTGGTGATCTCGATGCGGGTGTAGTACTTTTGTTTAGCTGCGGCAAGAGACTTGAGGAGCTTCACATAATTGATGGTTTTGTCTATAACAATTATATTGTCCTTGCAAAATTTTTATTGAGAAAGTTTAGTATCAGCAACAATAGCTGATATATTAGATCACATGATTGTATTTTTTTTGTAACTTGAACAAAATTATCCATGCAAAATGCTTATCTTCTCCTCTTTAATTCATTTTTTCCCATCGGTGCCTCGTGTAGGATTGATGATTTACTCGTCCCTCAAATTATCAATCAACATTTTCTCCGTTACACAAATTACAAAGTTACAGGTAGCTAGGGGCACACTCAACTTCAACAATAACCATGTTGTGCACACTAGTCTCGAAATTAATTAGTTGTTTCTACCACTTTGTATTCAATATCATCCATCATTTCTTGACTTGCTGAATCAACCTACAGGCTTGGCCACATCAGGAACAGATGGATGCATGATGCGCTAATCATAACATAATAAAAAAGATGCATATCCCTCCTAAACAAAATGGAATCACGAGTATTTGAATTTTGATGATAAAGTAAATACTACGTACCCATTGGGTTTTGAGGAATCAAACATGTCTTTGACCTTATTTTCACGTTGCTCCCTAGTCATTCATTGTAATATATAAGAACTGGGTGAGACCTCGTAGTTGTTTTTCTAATTAGGAACATTGTATTCATGATTTTTTAAACAAGTAATGGTATAGATATATTGTAGCGGTTGGTTTTTTGAGGAAGTGATAATCATATTTTTATTCTTACGGTCTTCACGTTCCTCCCTGCAATATGGTAGCCTTACTCGACCCAGCATTTGATCCTATTAGGTGAAATGGAGTCCCATTTGAGGAGGCCATGGGAAAATTTGGAGTATTTTAATAAAACAATGATTAAGAGTAAAACTGAGTGAGAGAATTGATAAGAGATGAATATTGTAGGTACGTGAATACGAGTGGTGAATGGTGCAAAAATGTGCGAATCCAACTATAATTTCCATTACATTAGGATACATTTTATTTATAATCCATATTTACAACAGTCACTCCTGATCTAACGCAACCTTAATTTTGGGAAATGTTACACTTCTCTAATCAAAAGGGAGGTTACAATGATTCTAGTCAATGGAAATTTTACAAGTATTTTAAATCAAGTAGAAAGAGTTACAATCAATTAAGTAATTTTTAACCATCTAAAATCCATATATAATCAATGATAAGAAAACCGACTGTGAGCCAAACTAGTCTATTGACGTACTTGGGTCCCAAATACCATATGGGTGGATCTAAATAATGTTCCCTTGGAGAGGTCCCCATCCATCTATTACCCGGCAAGGTTGAATACGGTCATTGCTCAGATCATCATTTCGCATGCCCCATGACATGTCCGATTAGAGTCAAACTCTCTATACTAGATAAAATATGATGATGCTCATCCAAGCTAACAAACTTTTTTTTTTATTAAGTGTTGGCAGGTTCTTTTATGGGTGCCCACAATCAAGCAATTAGTTTCAGCCAAATCCTAATTATAATTAGGATAAATTCTACTCTAACAGAATACATTTGTTTGACTCTATTAAATATAAAATTAATTATTCAAGAAAATAATTAATATGAATTAGAATATTTTTTTGGCTCCTTTTTTTATACTTTCCATATGTATAAAATGGCTAAGATGATTTAAGAATAAAATTGTATAAGATATAAACATTTAAATGTCATCTTTCATTGGAACCGATAAATTAGTCTATTGTATACAATTAAGAGAAGCCTCCACTAATTATTTAAATCATCAATTGAGGTAAAATTTGAGTTCTCTTATGAAGTCTCGGATTTCTAGAGATTTAAGTTGTGTTCATTATTAATTTTTATGCTTGGGACAGAGTCATTGATTTGATTAGTGAAATTAAACGGCCACAATAAGTAATCCGTCATCTTGTGCAGTTACAGCGGCGCACTTCACTTGTAAATGACTTGCGTCGTATCAGCATCAACTATTTAGTATAAGTTGCGCATTTCACTTGCGAGCAAAACACATTCGATCGGCTCAGATCGAATTGAATTTGTGTTTGTTATTTCAAAGTTCGAACAAATATTTTGCTAAAATTAGTAGCTCGATGAATTATGAATATAGCTTGAACACATAACTACTTGGATCCTTTTATCTCGATGCATGACGCATGCAAGATTGATAAAATATTTAATTTAGTTTAAATTGCATAGTTAATATCTTATAATTACCTATGCATATATACCAACGAGGTAACGTAAAATTCTTTAAAAAAGTTATTTTTTTCTAGTGAAATGAAAATTATTTGATAAGAGGTGAATTTAAATTTGGTGTGCGCATTAAAGGATTCAATTTGGCTTAACTCGAAACTTGTAAACTTGAACATTTGCAATGAATTTTCAATGTGCTCTTGGCTTGCAAAAATATAACATCACATTAAACCAAACTTGAACTTATCCATTTAAAAATATGTTGAACATAAACAAGGTGATGCTCAAATTAGCTCGGCTCATTAATTACTTTTAATTATACAAAACCGGTCGAATAAAGAACATTTAACAAATGAGTTATAAATTTATTACTAATACACGTTATCTTCTACAAGATTGATGAAAATCTCCTCGATGAAAATCTCCTTCAACATTATCATTATGCCAGATGTGGACACACGTACGAACGCGGTCACAACCGGTGTCCCCCGCGTGCACACAATGCGCAGTCACTAGGTAAAGCCCAAAATTTAAAGCTGATGGTTGAAATTAATTATATAGCTATATAACATAAGTTCCGAGCGGGTGCCTAATCATACATGATACATAGCAATGAAGGGTTAGATATAGCAATGAAGGGTTATTTTTAAGATTTGACGTGGGTCCCGATTTCTGTTTTGTTCCCATGGAGAGGTCGCCATCCATCTGTTAGCCGGCAAGGTTGAATACGGTCATTGCTCAGATCATCATTTTGCATGCCCCATGACATGTCCGATTAGAGTCAAAATCTCTATACTAGATAAAATCTGATGAAGCTCATCCAAGCTTACAAACTTTTTTTTTTAATTAAGTGTGGGCAGGTTCTTTTATGGGTGCCCACAATCAAGCAATTAGTTTCAGCCAAATCCTAATTATAATTAGGACAAATTCCACTCTAATAGAATAAATTTGTCCGACTCTATTAAATATAAAATTAATTAATTAAGAAAATAATTAATATGAATTAGAATATTTTTTTGGCTCCTTTTATACTTTCGCTATGCATAAAATGACTAAGATGATTTAAGAATAAAATTGTATAAGTTATAAACATTTAAATGTCATCTTTCATTTGAACCGATAAATTGGTCTATTGTATATAATTAAGAGAAGCCTCCACTAATTATTTAAATCATCAATTGAGGTAGAATTTGAGTTCTCTTATGAAGTCTCGGATTTCTAGAGATTTAAGTTGTGTTCATTATTAATTTTTATGCTTGGGGCAGAGTCATTGATTTGATTAGTGAAATTAAACGGCCACAATAAGCAATCCGTCATCTTGTGCAGTTACGGTGGCGCACTTCACTTGTAAATGACTTGCGTCGTATGAGCGTCAAGTATTTAGGAATGCCATAATGGAACCCATACGGGGACGCCCGCACGGAAAAGGAGGCCTCTTTTTCTCATTTTGCCCTTCTATTTTTTCATTATACCTTTTTTCTTTTCTTTTTTTTTTCTCCCGCGTGCTTCGCGCGCTGGCAGTCTTAATAATAAATGACCTAACCGCAAAGATTTCGTTTATTTTTTTTTCTTCTTCTGAAGGAAAGCAAGAAATTTTGTCACAGGTTCCATCGAAAGAACTTATCGCATTCTTGCGGGGACTTCATTCAAGTGGGAAAGAAATGAGGTTCAATCCACCGTCACCCACGTTCCAATATTCAAAAATCAAAACTTTCCAAACAAGAAACAAATTTTCTCTTTCATTCCAAAAAAATAAACGCAAGCATTCTCCAGAGACGATGACGACATCAAACCGTCATCTATCTCTACATAAAACCCTTGCTTCTCCCAGCGTCCTCAATTCCAATTCCTAGCTACAGATCAATCATCAATCTCTTCAACTCATCTCAATCAAAGATCATCCGAAATTGTCGATCAAGACAGTAATGGAGGAGAGGGTGTGGAGTGGCCTAGGCCCGGTCATGGCGGGGCTCATGTTCATATGGGCAACGGCCAGGAATTTGTTGCCCAGCCACCTCGACGCCTACTTCATCAAACACACCCGCAAGCTCTGGGCCTTCTTCCTGCCGTACATCGACATCACCTTCCATGAATACTCCGGCGAGCGGTTCCGGCGGACCGAGGCCTACGCCACCATCCAGACCTACCTCAGCGCCACCACCTCCAAGGCCGCCAAGCGCCTCACCGCCGACATCGGCAGGAACAGCAGCAGCGTCGTGCTCAGCCTGGACGAGCACGAGGAGGTGACCGACGAGTTCCGCGGCGTCCGGGTGTGGTGGACGTCCGGCAAGAACGTGGCCCACCACAGCACCATCTCGGTCTACCCGGGCGGGGACGAGAGGAAGTACTACAAGCTCACCTTCCACCGGGCGCACCGGGCGGCCATGGACGACTACCTCAAGCACGTTTTGGAGGAAGGGAAGGCCATCGAGGTGAGGAACCGGCAGCGGAAGCTGTTCACCAACAGCTCCGGCCGGGACGAGGGACCCTACGGGTCTCGGAGTAAACTGTGGAGCCACGTCGTGTTCGAGCACCCGGCCACGTTCGACTCCGTCGCCATGGACCCTGAGAAGAAGGCCGCCATCGTCGACGATCTCGACAGCTTCAAGAATGGGAAAGAGTTCTACGACCGGATCGGCAAGGCGTGGAAGCGCGGGTACCTGTTATACGGCCCGCCGGGCACCGGCAAGTCGACGATGATCGCCGCCATGGCGAACTACCTCGACTACGATGTGTATGATCTGGAGCTCACTGCGGTGAAGGACAACACGCAGCTGAGGAAGCTGCTGATCGAGACGACGAGCAAGTCCATAATCGTGATCGAGGACATCGACTGCTCCGAGGACTTGACGAGGAAGAGGAAGCCGAAGAAGGAAGACCACAAGGAAGGGGACGAACAGCAGCCGCCGGCGCCCAAACCGCCGGCCAACAAGGATCAGGGCGATGAGAATGGGAGCAAGGTGACACTGTCCGGACTGCTCAACTTCATCGACGGGCTGTGGTCGACGTCTTGCGGAGGGGAGAGGCTGATCGTGTTCACCACCAACCACATCGAGAAGCTCGATCCGGCGCTGATCAGGACGGGGAGGATGGACGTGCATGTCGAGATGGGTTACTGCTGCTTCGGGGCGTTCAAGGTGCTGGCCAAGAACTACTTGCTGTTGGAGGACCACCACCTGTTCGGGAAGGTGAGGGAGATGTTGGAGGTGGAAGGGGTGAAGATGACGCCGGCGGATGTGGCCGAGAATCTGATGCCGAAGACCTCCTCTGCTCCTGCTGCCGGCCATGATAGGGCCGGGATTTGCCTCCGGCGTCTGGTCGAAGCTCTGGAAAAGGCCAGAATTCAAACGGAGGGAGGGGAGGAGGGAGAAGTTGCTAGCACCGTCAATTAATTATCAATTATCGGGGGCCTAAGTTTGCTCTGCTGCTCCAAATCGCGTAATTGTCGATCTCCTTCTTCATAGATCAGAAGATTGTAAATTATGTTAGCTTTGTGTGATGAAAAAGGGAAAATAACAAACCCCTTGCATTAAATCGCACCTTACTTTATTTTTTTATTATTATTTAGGAGTGATAGATCAGAAAATTACAAATTATGTTAGCTTTGTGTGATGAAAAAGCGAAAATAACCTTGCATTAAATCGTACTTTATTTTATTTCTTTTTTATCGTTTAGGAGTGATAGATTAGAAGATTGCAAATTATGTTAGTTTTGTGAGATCAAAAAGCGAAAATAACCTTGCATTAAATCGCACTTTACTTAATTTCTTTTTTATTATTTAGGAGTGATAGATCAGACGATTGCAAATTATGTTAGCTTTGTGTGATGAAAAAGCGAAAATAACCTTGCATTAAATCGCACCTTACTTTATTTCTTAATTATTATTTAGGAGTGATAGATCAGAAGATTGCAAATTATGTTAGCTTTGTGAGATGGAAAAGCGAAAATAACAAACCCCTTGCATTAAATCGCACCTTATTTTATTTCTTTTTTATTATTTAGCTGTGAGCACAGTTGCTTAAAAATCAAAAATCAAACTGAACCAAACTGTTTCAAAATTGCTTAGTTTAATTTTTAGTAAGATGGTAAATAAATCGACATGTATATTGATAATTAATCAAAATAAACGAGTTTTTTAAGAAAAATATTCCAAAATTTATTGTTTATGTTAATTATTATCATGAAGGTATATTTTTATGATTAAATTTTATTTATTTAATATTATATATACATTTAAATTTACTTATTAAATGGTTAAGTTCACTAAAAAGATAATATAATTTTAATTAAATAATTTAAAAATTATTTTTTTATAACTTATGATATAATTCGGTTATTCATTTACCAAACTGATCTAACAAAATATTTTGATTCAGTTCATCTCTGTGAAAAATTTAGTTAGGGTTTGGTTATGAAAATCATCCAACAAATGAAATTCAGTTAATTCGGCTAGGTCATTTTATAACCTAACAACCAAATGCTTACCCCTACTTACATTAAATAGCACCCGTACGTCGTGGAGGCCAGGTAGTGGCCAGGAAGACAGGGGGGTTGCTCGGTGAACTCCGACGAAACTCGGTGGGGTTTATCGGCGGTAGTGTCAAGATCGAAGGTGGCGTCGGTGGTGGGGTGGGGTTGGCAATCGAGGAGAGAAGGGAAGGC